>MU107701.1:0-13508 GCA_012274485.2 Sinapis alba | reverse complement strand
CAGATAAAATGCTTGAGAGAGTTAGGAAAATCCTCAAGGCGTTGGATTCAGATGATGTTGAGCTTGTGAAGCTTCTTTTGACTGAGTCAGATATCTCTCTAGATGAAGCCAATGGTCTGCATTACTCAGTTGTGTATAGTGATCCTAAAGTTGTTGCTGAGATTCTTACTCTCGGTTTAGGTGATGTCAATCATAGAAACTCACGTGGTTACACGGTTCTTCATTTCGCTGCCATGCGTAAAGAGCCTTCCATCATCATATCCCTTCTCAAGAAAGGTGCCAACGCGTCTGCTTTCACGTCTGATGGACGCAGTGCGGTTAATATATGTAGGAGACTGACAACCCCAAAGGATTATCATACAAAGACAGCGAAAGGGAGGGAGTCTAGCAAAGCGCGGTTATGCATAGATCTCTTGGAAAGAGAGATCAGGAGGAACCCTATGGTTGCTGATACGCCAATGTGTTCTCTTTCTATGCCTGAAGATCTCCAAATGAGACTGTTATACCTAGAAAAGAGAGGTAACTGGCAGATTCTTGTGTATGTTTGTGACATTTTCGTTGTAACCATTGAGCTTTTTGTTTTTTGCAGTGGGGCTTGCTCAGTTGTTCTTTCCAACAGAAGCTAATGTGGCTATGGACATTGCTAATGTAGAAGGTACAAGCGAGTTCACGGGTCTTCACCCGCCTTCAAATGGGTTATCCGGAAACTTGAGTCAGGTTGATTTAAACGAAACTCCTCATATGCAAACCAAACGACTTCTTACTCGTATGGAGGCTCTAATGAAAACAGGTTAGAAATAGAAAAAAAGGATTTGCTCTCTGTGAGCAACTCTTCTTTTACTTTTCTCTTGGCTGACTTCAAGTACACGTTTCACAATGCAGTTGAGACTGGTCGAAGGTATTTTCCATATGGCTCAGAGGTTTTAGATAAGTACATGGAGGAGTACATAGACGAAGACATTCTCGATGACTTACATAGTGAGAAAGGATCTCCGCAGGAGAGAAGATTGAAGAGAATGAGATATAGAGAGCTTAAGGATGATGTCCAAAAGGCATATAGCAAAGACAAAGAGTCTAAGATTGCGCGGTCTTGTCTTTCTGCTTCATCCTCTCCTTCTTCCTCATTAAGAGATGGTCTGGAGAACTCAACATGAAATTGTATTACATAAGTTGAATAAGATTAGATATCTTTGTTGGAAAGGATTTCCTTTTGGGTGTTATTAAGATACTTTAGGTTAAGCTTTGATAAACAGGATGGGTAGTTAGTTGTACAACAATATGCTTATTAACCCAAAACATTCTAACTACATGCAACCTTTTGTTTTTGTATTCTACGAAATTGGTTAGTCATTCAAGAAAACCAATTTCAAACATATATCTTCTTGCCTTGGACTAGATTCATTTTTGCTACAGCAAAAAGGTTGCCACGTGTACAGCCAACAGAAAACCCAACAGGAATGGTTCTCCCAAGCGGACCAGCCACTACGGCAGCGAGTGCATCTTGTTGTGCTTAAGAGAGATCACTCTCTTTGGTTAGTCAAAGTAGAAAGAAAGGTCGACACTCTATGCGTTTGTTTCTTCTCTTGACGTTGTTGCTTTACTTGCTTGCGTTGACAACAAAAGTGTATATATCATATGATATTTCCAAACTCCAACCTTGTGGAATCTAAAGATATTTGGATCTCATTTGTAATTATATATCACAACTTACTGTGCTTGTGTTTGTCTATATGCTTCCTCCAACCAAATCGGTTTTCTTCTCTTAGGTTGTCTAGTTTTGATGAAGACAATATTTATAGAGTAACAATGGAGATAGTCCCATGATTTGTTAGTTTCAGAACAGTGAGAACAAAGCATACGATTCTTAACTCCTTAGTCATCCAAAAAGGAGAAAACAAAATGGCAGGATGTCTACACTAATATGGTCCAACCTTAAAGGACTTGAACAGTATAAGAATATAAAAAGCCATCGATGCAATCATAGAGGTTAAGACAGTCTTCAGAGCTTGTCTACATTTCCTTTAGAACAAGACGCGGAACAACATTCATCGACTGCAGTTCCTGTAACCATGTATTAAGAAAAAGAAAATAGTTTAAAGACCGAAACAAGTCGGAAGAAAACTATAAGAGTAGAGAGATTTATGAGACCCAACATAAATCCCACAAACCAGTACATCTGAAAACAAGACAGGTTCGTACTTATTTCAGTTTAAGAATTTGCATTTGCATCCAAGGTTCAAAATTATCAAAACCAGAGAACAAGAAAGACGAAAAGAACAGTGGATCAAGCGTTTTACCTGGAAGAGGAGCTTGCATGCGTAAGGGAGTTTCATAGTAGCAATGCTATCGCCACTCTTACAAGTTGAACAAACTGCTTTCTTCAGCTTGTAATCGTAATATCCCAATAAACCGCAAGCTCTACAAACCTGCATTTCAATGTTTGTTAGTGTATCACAAATATGTATCTTTCATCCAAGCTGTTGGAATAACATAAGTTGTTGAATGATTTCACAAATTTTGCCACTTATGCAAAACAGTGCCTTGTTATTTATATTACCTGAACTTCAAAAGGATCACTAGAAAGCATGAGCCGCTCATAGATCAACATACTGGCTCCATAAGCAATAAGGCAATCCCGTTCCATTTCTCCCACTCGCAAACCTGCGACAGCATTAGAGATACAACTGAGAAAACAACAACTACAGACTGAAGATACAGAATAAAGAGGCAGCGCATACCTCCATTTTTAGATTTCCCTTCAGTTGGCTGTCTTGTCATCATCACACGGGGCCCACTCCCTCGCGCATGCATTTTGTCCAGCACCTACTCAACAACGTAAGTACACAGAAAAGCAGATATGTTATGTTTGTTTTAAAAAAAGATCTGTCATTACAACATGGAAAAAATGGTTTAAATAGGTTAGAGGAAGCCTCACCATGTGTTTCAATTTCTGGTAATATATTGGCCCCATAAAGACGTATGTTTGCAATGGCTCGCCACTGACACCTGTGAGAAAGAATCATTATCAGCGAATATAATAACCGACACTGGTATGGATTTTAACATATAATTGCACATTCTGAGATGTGTATCATAAAGCTGTACCTGAGATTAAGAAGTCCTTCCCACAGTAGGAAAAGCCATGCTTCACAAGGGTCTTACTGAAATAATAGGACACACGACGACTTTCAATGCCAAAACAAAAGTTTCAACATAGAAGAAGACTCCTCATATTTAAGAGAGAGTGAGAAACACTACCTTATATCGTCAACCTTGTGAGCATGACCACTTTCTTCTCCAAAAGCACTACCATAATGAAATTTACCAGAAGATACACCAGCCTTACTTCCAATAAGTTCTATCATCTTACCTACTGTCATACGACTGTGACAAGAAAAAAATGTTGATAAGTTCGCCAGTTATATAATACACACTCTTAAGTAAACAAAAACTTTAGATGAAACTTCAAAATTTTGAATTGAAGGGATTAACATATACATTGTTGCTCCAAGTTGGGTAGCAAAATATAAAGCGACTTGGTCCTAACTAAAAAAATCATAATAATAAAGCAAAACTTCCACAAGAGTCCCTGGCAGTGCGAGGATTAACACCCATACACATGAACTCGCAAACAAAATGAAAGAACTTTTTCATTTGGCTCTTCACGACACAAAGGCATTTAACATGCGGATATAAATAGAAAGAAATATTATGTAGAATATTTTATGACCTTGGAAACCCATGAGGATTCATGATCAAATCAGGGCAAATTCCACGTTCAGAAAATGGAAAATCTTCCTGCTGAACGATTGTACCACAAACACCTTTCTGCCCATGCCTACTGCTGAACTTGTCTCCAAGCTAAATAAGAGCCACAACAAGACAGGATTAACACTGTAGAATATGAGGCTTAAGGTTAGAAATATAAAAGTACTGAAGATAAAATTTGTCACCTCTGGTCGACGAGTATGTCGGATGATATATTTTATGCATAAATTACCGTTCTTGTCAGAACAGAGAGCAACTCTATCGACCACTTGCGTCTCCCCTTCAGGACCTTTAAAATACTCTCTGGCCGGACGATATTGACTGGGAAATGAACAACAGATTGTACAGTTTTGCTTACAATTATAAATACAATCATGATAAATATGGAGGAAAGTTAGTGGATTACGCGTCTGATGGTGATGTAATGTTATCTCTTGTGTCAACAGGGATTTGTTTATTTATATAGACATCATTCGGTCTAATAATTTCCCCCGGAGCAGCGATTCCATCATCATCCAGTATCTTAAAGAGAAAACAATAGTCAACATGAAAACATATTCAACATGCTTTAGCAAGAGGGAAAGGCCAGTCAAGCACATAAGAAATAAACAACCAAAAGGTAGAGAAGAAAAAAATGCCTAAATTCAGTCACACTCCCTACGTTTGGTTAAGCACAATAAGAACTATTAGGCTGAGGACAAATGCAAGACAATGTACTTACCTGCATCTTTTCAGCGTCTGGACCTGTTCTTTGTGGCCTTAGTATTCTGTCGACTGTATCGTTACCATACTTCTGGCAAGTAGCAACAAGTCTGTTTCACAAGACAATACAAAGCAAGTAAAGATAACAATGCAACGATATCTCAAAAGGAACTGACTTTTGCCTCAAAAAGAAATCCATTACATACTTTTTCATAACAATGCAGCGGCCAAAACCACGATCTAAGGAAGCTTTGTTCATCACTATTGCATCCTCAATATCGTACCCAGTATTACTCATCACAGCAACTGTTGCATTTTGACCTGCTCCAAGTTTATCGTATCCAACCTGTTAATAAGCATAATTTATTAGTACCATATTATTAACACATCCTTTTTAGAGCAAACACACTAACCAATTCAATTGTTCTCGTTGTCAACAGGGGTCGCTGAGGGTACACCAATAGGTAAAGCAAAGAGTCCATCCGGTTTAACTATATACCAAGGTTGTAAGAGAAAAAAGTCAGTGCCTGAGGGAGAGCAAGATATAATAGCACACGATGCAATGGAGAAGATAGAGGCGTTAAAGAAATTAGACTTCACATAACCAACTAAAGTAAGCAAAGCCTTGGACAGCACAACAGGAACAATTGATCTAATTAAGTCATCAAAACTAGAAAACAGTAAGTGTCGACTCAGTGAAATGATATGGCGAGTATAAGTGACTTGCCTGGTTGTACGCAATATTTCCCATCGCTTGTTTTCCCATAGCGCACTGCACACAAAGTAACAGGACTATTAACGTGATGCAAACTGAAATTGCAGCGTCTTTTGTCAGAATGTCTAGACACACAAACCTGATAAGTATTTCTAGGCGACTGATTATGGTGAGGGTAGGGGATAAGACCAGCAACAACACCTAAGATGGTGAAAGGCTCAATCTCAATGTGGGTTATACCTTTGATCTTCTTGGCTTCACTTTCGTATAAAGCAATCTTAAAACAAGGAAAAATAACAGTGGTCATTTCCAACTGGCTATGGTGCAGTAGAATATAATACATCTAGAACATGGAGACTGGTACGAACCAGCGCATTATTTTCCTCATTCACATCAAGATACTCGATCAAACCTTCACGAATAAAGTCATCAAAAGTGCGAACACCATCCTTCAAGGAAATAGAAATTAGTCAAGCAATGTCTTTAACTGAGACAAGTATACATGAATCTGGGAGCGTATAACACATGTACCTGTAGTTCCTTCATGTGGTGTTGTTTAACTCTTGATACTCCGTTATCGGCTATAACAAGTGGACGACACACCCGCCCACCATCAGAAGCAACGTAAACACAATGCTGATAAATAATTTTTCTTTGGAGTCAGTGCCAGAGAACATTTATGTATTCAAGAGAAAAACATGGTAGGGATTTAGGAAATAATCGTTTCCTGCCTTTATTAACAACAATGTAAAAAGTTGAATATTTTTTTTAAAAAATGAGATCATCACTCAGCTGTATCTCTTTTCTGAAAATCACTCAAAGAAGACTACTGAGAGTTATCAAACAAATTTCAGTAGTGTCCTCAATCTATTTTCAGATCAGAATTCTTAATTGTCATTCCAAGCTTTACCAATGCATATTACCATATACAACGCTTAAATAATACATACACAAGAACACAGCAGTAAACTGGGTTATGCTTGATGGACGAATGAACACAAGCTATAAGGTGCATGTGGCAAAACGTAGAATGCCAAAAAGGACTGATGGACAAAATACCTGCTTTTCGTTTATGAATACACTGACGAATTCGCCAATTTTTCCAGCTCTACGCAGCCTTCTAAGTGAATTGGCGAAGTACTGAAACAATGGAAACTAGTGAACACGTGCAAAGATGTGTATTGCGTTTGTTGCAGATCCATGTGTTTATGAAAGAGTACCTGTGGCCTTCTATGTTTGCCAAGTATTAGCCCATTAAATATGACCAAAAACGAGTCTGGAGTATGCAGCTCCTCTGCTGATAATACTTCCAGATCTGTAACACCCAATTTGTAGCACTGTTTCCGGAAAATCAATTCAAACACACGGATTCAGTACTTAATTGACAAAAACCATCGAAAATACAGATGACTAGCCAAAGAAATGAGACGGGTATTGTGGTTATCCTTTTCAAAGCCATATCAAATACGATTAATGTGATTAAATTATCTAAACGGAGAAAAATTAGCAACTACATACCATTGCAACCAATGGGCCTTCCTCTTGATCAGTTGTGACATGAGTCATTAAAGCCAAATTCTTGACAAGCCCGCAAGATTCGCCTTCAGGGGTATCACATGGGCAGAGCATGCCCCACTTATAGAGCAAATCACAATGCCAAAAATCAGATTACGTGAATGTTCAAACAGAAGCAGTAATTCTCATCACAAGATCCCAGTAAGACTGATAAAGACAGTATCATTACCTGGCTGGGTTGCAAAGATCTAGGCCCACTAACTTTTCTGGACTTTTCAAACTGTGGCGAAATTTTCGTAATAAACCCCAAGCTCCCAATGAAAGATAACCTTGTTAAGACCTATACCAAAAGATTTCTTAACATATTGTAGCACGAAGGAGGCTAGAGATATACACAGATGTATATGGAGATAGTGAGACTGACCTGTGTCATGCCTTTCCTATGCATTCTGAACCTTTTAATATCAAAATTTCCCGTGGAAAGAGTTCTTTCTAATCCAAAAGAAATATTATGATTCTTTTCTCCAGTGAGACACTGCAAGCACATCACAAAAGTAACTGAAGTTGTTTGTACTATTGTTTTTTTTCACTAAAGTAACTATTTCTGAAAATTGACTCCATCCATGTTGTTCCAAGGCCAAAAGCTATGGAGAGAACAATAAATATTGTAACTGTAGAAAGTCAAGTTGTAGTGCAATATCCAAGGGAGATGTAAGTTCATAAAGCAATTGTCAATCGACATAATAACAGTAGCACCAATCTAAACACTAGTTATGACCCTACTGCAAACATACTTCAGAACTATGAAAGAAAACTGGTTCATAGCTATAGCAACACCTGAACTAGCAGGGCAGTATATTTTTACACTTACTTGTGAAAAATCAAATCGGCTTGCCCGGCTGGTTTTTTGAAAGATACCATCAACTTTTTTAATGGCCTCGGTGGTCATCGTTTTGAACAAATCCTGTAGCAGCATTAAGAAGGAAATAATAAGGACTAGAAAACCTTACAAGAAAAAGGAAGAGAAAGTACTGCGTCTGGTAATATGTTTCAGTGATACCTCAAAGAGAAGAGATATTAGTTGTCCAGATAACTCCAACCGCTTGTTACCAACATAGTCCTACACGAAGATCCACATTTGAGAACAAAGATACAAGCAATATGATTTTCTGGGTTATAATTAGACTTCTCTCCAGATTATCTTAATTTATTCTCTGGACTACAAGTTACAGCCATCATCATCACGTCAACTCAACTCTTAAATATCAGTGGCTCTTTTAAGGGAAACTGAAGACATTTTGTAAGCCATTTTAGCATGTCACCCTGTTTTTAATTTGCCAGCTTTAGCTAATCTAATATGTCATGTAGCAGTAATCCTAAAAGTTAAAAACCAGACTTCAAACAAATTCAACATGTTAAAGAAATTTTCAGATAGAAGGTTATGGGTAATTACCTTGTCATCCATGGCATCTTTGTTCAACATTGCTTCAATCATTCGTCTCAACATCACCCCAACATAGAAACATTTTTGGCGATAATTGTTGTCACGCACCTTAGGGAGAAGAATATAGCAAGAAGTAAGCAACGACTAAAATTTCAAGAACAAATGAAGTTGAGATACTTACAGGTACGTGTGCAAGGAATAACTCTCTGAGAATGTATAGAGCTCGGCCATCCTAGTAGATCATGTAAATACACAATGTGAAATTTTCACTTAGCAAGATAACTTTCATATTCAAATTTTCAGGACGAAAAACATATTATCCATCTGTCTAAACGTGAATTAGAGAGTGTAATAGCAGAGTAAATGATACAAACCTTTTCAGGTGACCCATATGATGATTTCTTCACCTACAGAAGTTAATAAAAAAAAGAATATGTCAATCTTGTCGCAAATTCACAATAGTCAGAAACTACCATAAGCTGATAGTCTACTCTTTCTTCAGCAGGGTTTTTATTTCTCTAGTTGCATCAACAAATGAGGTGGATACAACTAACTATAACAGCATAAAGTCTATGCCCATTTCTTTTCAGCAAAGATAGAAACGAGGTATGGCTTCTTTAACACTAGAAAGAGCTTTTTTCACAGATTTGCAACATCTTTTATGTTTTCTACGTAGGTAACTTTGAAATAATTCTCTAAGAGGAACAAACACTGCACCTTTGCTTCAAGATAGTCCAGTGCTTGTTGTCGTGTATTCACACCTTCACTAATACACTCCTGAAATTAGATAAGCATTTCGAGGGATAAATATGACGCTTCACAGATCAAGGCTCATCAGAATCCACAGGTTGAACAAAATGACATGTGAACAAAATGAAATGCATCAAACTTCTAGATTTAACAAAACAGACTAGGTAAGAAATTGGTTCCTTATGGCAGGCTTTATGCGAGCCACGTGGCAAGTTTACTTTGGCGGAACATTTTTATCGACAGAACTAATCAGTTATGCTAACTTGAAAGCTTTACCATTTAAAAAGGCCATAAACTAGACACAAAAGAAAACAGGTGGCTACAATACTTGCCTCCATAGAAGGTAGAAGTGATGCACTAAAACGGGGATCCCTTCCAACCATCTGAACGATCTCTTGGTCGCTCTCCATTCCCATAGCTTTTAGGACGATTATAATTGGAATCTAGAACAAATTACATGCTCAGCCAATAGAGACCAACCCTGTAAGATCGACAATTAAAGAGAAAGACGTGATGATGTATCTTCACCTTTTTTACAAATTGATGTAGAAATAAATATATCTTCTCCTTCTCCATCTGAATAACTGTTTTGCTTTTCGTCGTTTCACTGCTGCTTGTGACAGATGCATTTATGCTGAAAATAAGCAGTAAGAGAGAGATTCAGCAAACAGTGAAATTGGTATGTGAAGAGTGGGTGAGTAAGTAATGGAATGCAAATGCTACAAGGACTGAAATAATGTACGGGGTGACTTACTTCCCTTTTTTATCAGAATCAATAATAATCCTATTCTTCGAAAGTTGTTCTTGTATCAACAACACCTGAAAAGAATATAGCAACACCAACACAATCAATATCATGGCTTCAGATCAAGTAAGAAGAAAGAAAGGAGTCCATGAAAAATGGGATAAATGGCTGCTTAACGGTTACATACACACACAATTGAGTCTGGACTTTGGAGTAAAGAGATAGAATAATATACGACTGATATCCCAAGGTCAAAGTGCAGACAAGTAGCCAATCTATAGACTTCATAAGATGTCTCTAAGAAGATTATATATAAGAAGCATGAAGTGTCATTACCTTCTCGGTTCCTTTGATGACAAAATATCCTCCAGGATCAAGTGGGCACTCACCTGGAAACCAAAACAGGAGTACAATAAATGTAATGAACAAAAACAACGCTTGAAGATAAGGGTGGATTACAAACCCAATCTTGCAAGTTCCTCTTCATCTTTTCCATGTAATACACAACGGCAACTCCTCAACATAATAGGCAGCCTTCCGATGATAACCTTATCCTGAAACAAATGGAACATCATATTAATCCTGAAGTCCTGAACTTTCTTTGATAAACAGCATTCATTATGAATAATATTTATCGATTCACCTTTGCACTTATTGTGGTCGTTCCATGACTTCCATGAACATATTCTATGTTGACATATATAGGAGCAGCATACCTGATGTTGCCAAGAGACGAAGAATGTAACATATTGTCAAAGAGATGAACGCAAATAGAAGAAGAAGAAGTCATTACGTCATGTCAGCTAGTCGGCACATGTGTGGATTGATTATTTCCGCCATACCAATACTTAAAATACAGGGTTCACCAACATAGACATCCTTAAACCTGCATCAAAAACACCAATTTGTATACATATCAAAGGACTGAAAAGCCACCAACTTTAGCAGAATCTCATTCCAAATACGATAAGAAGGTTAGACTTTAGGTAAATGGAAGGGTCCAGAGTGGAAGTAATAAGATGATTCGCACGAACAATCTTCTTAATCCCGACATTGATGAAGTAATTGAATGAATCAAGGTGTTGCTTCACAAGTCCTCTCACCTAAACAACAACAACAACAAGACAATTTTACACACACACATATACCAGGAGGGCTTAAATGCACAAACTTAAATATATTAGTTGGTGTGTTATGTGTAACCTTGAGAAACTCAGGGACGAGCTGGAACTTATCTGCTGCAGTCTTGATAGGAGCTGAAAGCTTCTTCTTGTCGACGAAGTTGTCATCGTTCATCAAGCTGTAACATTTAAAGCATGTGTGAACATCATCAATCAAATCTGTACTCGATGAAGAGATTACGAGGAAGAAACGTACTCTAGGTCTCCGTGATCGAATACCATCGCTCTTCAGCTTGTTAGTAATCTGAAATCGAGGGAGAAATGTTCTAAAGAGGCCGTGTGGCAAGTTTCATCAACGGAACAATGAGTGAAGAAGTTACCGATTGATAGATAGATTGTAGTATAGTCGGAAGGGTTTACAAGAGACGGCGGAGGAGGAGGAGTGTAACTAAACGATTTAAGGGTTTTAAATAGTTAACCCCACGGGGTTAAAAAAAAATACTACTATTTATGAAATTGCCCCTTCGTAGAGGAAATTTTCAAAACAATCCCCTACCTTCTTCTATGCAATGCAAGGCGTTTCTAATTGGTTGAAACGGCCTCGTTGCGGTTACAGAAGTTTGTAGATATGAGTGATTATGATTTTTAGCATTAATAAACAATTTGTACAACTGATATCACAGTTAGAAATTTTTGCATTTACGGAATATTTGTGATTGGTTAATTATGAGATACTGCAACGGTTTAATAATAAATTATCAATATTAACATATTATAAAAATATTAAAAACATATTAATATAATAATTATTAATATAATATTAATATTACATTGATTTTTTAGTTTAAATGAAAATCATAATTTCAGTAAAATTTATTTTGAAGATTTATGTTAAAACTTTTAAAAAATATTTTATTTCATTTATACATGTATATATTTTTATATATGTATATATATATTAATGTTTAAAATTATAGCAAATAGTTTTGGTTTAATTTTTTATAAAATAAAAATGATATTTTTATTTATTTATTTATAATATTAAAATTTTATATAAATTAAAAAAATAGAAAAAAAATTTAGAAATTTTTTATAAAATTTTTGATTATTTTTATTTACAAACTGCAACTGCCCGTAACTGCTAGCGGTAACCAATTTTTGATTTTATGAAGTTTAGAACGGTTTGAAGTAATTTGTATCATTTTTGTGATTGTTGCAAAACGCCAACAATCGCTAATAAGTGCAAAATCTGTGTTTAAATTTTATTAAGACCTAACTGAACCATAATATTATCAGGACCTAACTTAATCTAAAATCAAATTCGAACCGCAAACCAAAATATTACAAGGACCTAACGGAACCTGAATATTTGAATTTTTATAATATTATAAGGACCTAACTTAACTTAACCCGTTATCTAATATAAGATCGATCAGTAAACTCATTTATTAAAATAAACCTAAAACCAGAACTTTGCTCTATAAAAAATCTAGCTGGACTGAGCCATGAAAAATCTAGCTGGACTGATCCAATTCCTGAGCTATATAACTCATTTTAAGACCCACACACAAAAACTAACTTCACAAATAATAACATAAGTTTATATTATATACATATATAATATTTTAAATGTAATTCTTATTTATTAATTTATCCAATTTGTTTAAGTGTATCACTTATTAGAATTATGAAATGTTAACAAGGAAGTTTCAATTCACAGATTATAATCACTTTGTAGCAAAACATTACAACAACATTATATTATATAATTGTCAAACTTTGCACTACTTCAAGAAAACAAAAATAAGGACAAATGATTTTATAACATTCTCAACAAAATAGACGTCTTTTGAGGACTACTACATGTAGTACTCTTACAGATTTTATTGAACATGATGCATTTTCAGGAGTACTCTTATTGAACATGGTGCATTTTGAGGACTACGCCATGTAGTACTCTTACAGATCTTATTGAATATGGTGCATGTGGGCACTACATTTTATTTGGAGATAATAGAAACGTGAAAGATTTGGATTCTTAGATCCTTAAATGGCTTAACGAATTATTACCAACACGTTGTCTCGGGACAAAGTGGTTGGAGTATCCTGCGGGGGTCTCTCTGTACTTGGGAGGGTTTTCTTCGGACAAAAGCTCTTTAATGGGTCCATAAACGCTTGCACTTGTTGGAGGATGTACAAAGAAAGACGAGACTGCAATGCGCGGCTGCTTACTCCCATTTGCCATAACTCTGTGTTCCACGCTCACAAACTTGTCGTTCGTGACAAGCTGCAAAAGAAATGATAACGTTTTTTTTTTTGTTATAACTTACGTACGGGTTTATATAGATCGTTTGGTCTCTAGAGTGAATAAGAACTTGCCTGTAGGAGATCTCCAATATTAACGATAATAGCGTCCGGATTAACGGGAACATCGATATAGTATCCATCATGAACAGCTTGAAGTCCCCCAATATCATCTTGGAGAAGAATAGTGAGGAAAGTTCTGTCGGTGTGCTGAGCCGCGCCAAGTGTTCGGTCTGGCTCAGGACAGGGTGGGTAACAGTGACAAAGCATACAAAAACCTTTTGTGCAACCAATATCTTTGAGGTGGTTAGGACTCAAACCTAAAGCTTCTGATAAAAGCTCAAAGACTAACTCTGCAAACTTCATCACTTCTTTTGAGTACTCCAACATAATTTCCCTAATACATACACCAAAAAAAAAAAAAAAACATCAGTTATATTAAAT
>MU107699.1:0-42572 GCA_012274485.2 Sinapis alba | reverse complement strand
TGCCTCTATTTTTACTCACGGTAATGTCGAAAGAATGGTTATCCAAAACAATTAAACCAAATAAATCAACTGCTATAAATTATAAGTCACCACAAAAATTAAAGAAACTAAACATCTAAAATATGTGGAATTCTATTATATTAACAATATTGTAAAATTAACAAGAATGTATAATCTACAGTTTACAAATGGGTCAAAAAGAAATTAATCATCTTCAAAAAATAAAAATAATGAAAACAAGACTTGGTTATTTAGCCAACACCATGAAGAAGAGAGTTTCAGTGTGAAGATTCCATTATCACTCTTAAAGAAGGCTATTGACAAGCAGATATGAAACATGATCTCATCACTTTTAGGAGGAGAAAGTAAGATTATTAAGAATGCAATGGAGATGTGGTTTGCGTCTACATAGTCTCACGAGTTATTTTTATCTTCATGTTTAAGTTTTGATTTCAGAAAACTCAAAACAGAATCACATGCATTGTACAAAATCTTTTTTTTTATTTGAATTAATTTAACATTTTTTCAAAAAAAAAAGATTCCATTATCGTTTATTTATAATATTTCAACGCTCCGCGCATGATTTTGTATAATTGGTTACTCATTGGCTCTATAGATGGTGTGGTTCCGTCTGGTTACTTCAAGTTACAGAGTACATATAGGCATTGCTGCTTGCTGACAAGGTTGTGGGTGAGTGGCGTTTTTTTTTTGTGTCACATCTTGAAAGTTCATACATATTGTAATATTTCTGTACTGGGGGAAAATGTTTGTTGTTTTTGTGAGAAGTGTGTTAGTGGTTGTTGTAAACTGGTTATTTGTTGTTGAGATTTGATTTGCAAGTGGGTGAATTTGTGTCTTTGGTTATGGGTCTGGTTCCTTAACTGGACGTCGTTTTAGGTCAATCGTTGCTTATTCGGCGTGGACAACTTTGTAACTTTGGTTGAAGTAAGTTGAAGGTTCTGTGACCTCTAGCTAGTTTCTAAATCTCATCCTATGTGAGAGCAAGCCAAGCTGTACTTGCAAATACATAGAAAATAACATTGATTAATTTGTTATACGTGCTGAAAGGTAGTGAGTCGATGCACCTAATGCAGGCCTGTACTGGAGTTGTCTGAGATCAAAGGTAAGGAAACCTAACTTAAGAACTTAGTTATGTTTGTAAACATGAAGTTTAAACTAAACAAATTGAATATCAAGTACCTTCTCAACTATACCCATGTCAATACTCATCAGGTCGCCTCCTTTCTTGACATTTATTGCCTCCCAGAAACGCAATGAGATGATACTGGATTCGTCTTTGTAAGATCATTTCCAATGACACTATTTTTTCTCCTATAATTTACTCCAAATTAGAGTAAAAATATGACATACATCTATTTTCCACTCTACAGTATAGTAACTCTATTATATAATAATACTATTGAAGTAAAAGTTATTCTATAATAGAGTTATTTTATTTTGGAGTAAATTATATAGGAAAAAAATAAAATACCATTAGAGATATTCTAAGAATCGGTATTTTTAAGAGATGTAAAACAATGAAATCACTTAAGAACAACATAATATGAACAAATGTCTGAATATATATACAATATATTCTATTAAAACCTCTTTTATAATTAGTCCAACATATTTTATAATTGCATCTAAATTTTCTGAATTTAATAGCATCTAAATATATCATGTAACCACCTCCAATAACCACCTTCTAAATATACTATGTGGACTAATACTTAAACACCTGTTTTAAAGGGCTACATATATGGCAACAATTAAAGTGGTTTTTAAATAAATAGAACTGTTTTTAACAACTAAAGTGGGCCTTTTTATTATATCTATTTAATTATTATTTGATTGATAAACAAAATTGTAATGATAATTTGTTATTAAAAAAAAAAGATAGTAACTGTTTAGGAATAAAGTTCAAAATTAATGTGTGAAATGACTATAGCACAAGTGTATAGTTATGCAACATCACAAATTTAATACAATTATCAAAACCTCTTACTAATAATTAAAAATAATAATTATACAAAAATATGACTATAAAGAAAAAAACAAATATGATTATAAAAAACACAAATATAAAAATTAAATTTCTAAAAAAATTAAAACAGAACATATACCATTTTTGAAAGGAAATGTCAGAATCTAGTTTTTTTAGTATAATATAAAGCGGTGAAGATGAAGTGAAGACGAAAGAGTGGAAAAGAATGATTAAATTTAATAATTAACACAAGTTATAGTATTAACACAAGTTAAAAAAAAAAAGTGAAGACGAAAGAGTGGAAAAGAATGATTAAATGTAATAATTAACACAAGTTATAGTTTTTTTTTTTTTTTGAACACAATAACACAAGTTATAGTATTAATTGAATTTCGATCAGAAACGTTACCGGGGACGTCCTCAAAGAGACATTGTTTGTCGCGGAAACCCAACGGACCCATAAAAGGAAGAAAGGGTGGGGGTGCTTCAAAAAGTTGGGCCTTGAGATGAAATACATCACCAAGATTTGAATAAAATGGAATTTAAATGAAAATGATGTTAATGTTGGTCCACTAAATCAGCCCACTTATTATAAAAGTCACTAAAACAATTATAAAAGGCAGGACACATACATATTTATGAATGACAAACAAATAGAGAGTTTTAAATAAAACATTTGGAGCAATGCTGAAGTGGCATCCTGTGAAAAAAGAAAGTGTTTTACTTTATTGATATAGACACCATCCTAATCTTTTACATGGATAAGATTGTACATATCACAATACTTAGTCAATTATATTTTCTTTGGTATCTATAATGCACCGAAACTGATATGGTAATAGAAACAGAAACAAAAACGGAAACGGGAAACTGCAAAACTAAAATTTTATAAATATGAATATGGTATATGTATTAGTAGAAATATATTAAATATTTTTAAAATAAAAAATTATATCATAAATCTAAAGTTAGTAGATTAATTTGTAATAATGTATAACTACTAGATTATTTTGTAATCATGTATAAGTACAAGGTGTTTTTGCAGTTACATGTGAATACAAGGTTTATTTTGAAATTATGTATAAATACAAGGTCTATTTTGCATTATTTCCTAAAACCCTAAAACACAAAACTCCGGTCTTTATCGTCGCGGCGGAGAAAGGTTCGACTTGCTACAGCTTCTCCGGTCGGGTCAACAGAATCGGGTCGGGTCAAACAGTGCTGGGCTCGTGTCAATTTAAGTTCTGCTTCGAGAAATTGACTTCAATTTCTCGCGGTTTCGTCTAATTTGATCGGATCGAATGGAGAAGTCCGTCGTAGTCCGCCGTGAAACCAACGGAGACGACGTCGTCGAGGGAGAAGCCCTCTTCGCACAGCTCAAAGTTCTCTCCTTGGAGCTTCTAAGTCTCTCGCAAACCCCTCAAAAGGATCCGGCAGTGATCCCTGAGCTGCTCAGCCTCCTCCGCCGTTCTCCTCCGTCGTCTCTCCAGTCCTTCTTCCAGTAAGTATATTCGCCATAAAGTCTCCACCTTTGGTTTCGATGTTTCATAAAGTTTTTTTTTTTTTTTTTTAATGTGCGTTTCAGCTACACTTTGTTCCCTTTGCTTCTTCTGCTAGACGCTGCAGTAGCTTGCAGGAGTCAGGGAGGTGTTGTTCCTTACAGAGTGAGTGATAAAGTAGCAGAAGGTGTAGTCTCTTGTCTTGAGGAGCTTCTGAAGAAATGCCACGTTGGATCCGTTGATCAAGTGAGTTTGATTTGAATTAGTTATGGGGAAACTGTATGTATGTTATGTTGAAAAGTGTTTTTTTTTTGTTTCCTTTTAGATGGTTGTGATTATGAAGAAGTTAACTAGTGGTGCTGTTTTAACGCCATCTGAGGCTTCTGAGGAGTTTCGTGAAGGGATCATTAGATGTTTCCGGGCGATGATCTCTGGTTTGGTTCCATGTGTTGATGATTCCTGCGAATGTAAGCGCGCTCTTGGCTGGCCTCAGCTGTCAGATAGAGGAGATTATCAGACTCAGGTTTCAGAGTCTGATTTAGAAACTCGAGAATGCTTGCTTGCGTTTCTTCAGTCTCAGTCTGCTTTGGCTGCTGTGGGTCACTGGCTTTCCATTCTTCTCAAAGTAACACTCTTTGCTCCCTTTGCTTTCATTTGTCTATGGAGTCATGTGGATGTGTACGTTTGAAAAATAAACCAATTTTGCATCCACTGCACAAAGGTGGCTGATGCCGAGGCTTCACGAGGACATAGAGGAAGTGCACACCTTCGAGTTGAAGCCTTTATGACCTTACGGATACTTGTGGCTAAGGTATCTATTAAGTTATGCATACAGGGTTTAATACATTGTTTTTTTTTCCATTTTGGCACCTTATGAAATAAGAGCATATTCTCATGATTTTAGGTGATTTTAGATTTTTTGGATGCAGTTTCTTAGTTAAAAAAAAAAAAAAAAAAATCGAAATCTCATGATTTTAAGTGAGATTCTAGAGTGGTTTAACAAAAATCATATTAAATTCTCCAATCATATAAAAAATCATCTAAAAACTCATTAAAAATCAAATCACTTTGAAACTCTAGATTGACCATGATTCTTTTTGTAGATTGGTACTGCTGATGTGTTGGCGTTTTTTCTACCTGGTGTTGTTAGCCAAATTGCCAAAGTGTTGCATGTTTCAAGAGCAATGATAAGCGGAGCTGCAGGAAGCGTTGATGCATTGGACCAAGCAATTAGATGTTTAGCCGAGTTTCTCATGATAGTCCTTGATGATGAGGCTAATTCATCGGCTCTCGGTATTTCTGATGATGATTCAAAGTTGCAGAAGAATGAATCTGCACACTCAGTTTTGGACAAACTTCGTTCTCTGACAATAAAATCTCAAGGGCAGAGCGACGAGCTCCTTACAGAAACTACAAGCCAAGAGATCGTTAAAACCATAAATGTACATGAAAAATCCAGTAAGAAACTGAGTGGTGACTCCTTTCGTGTTGAACGTACAAAGGAATGGTTAGAGAACACAACATCTCACGTGAATAAGCTGCTGTGTGAGACGTTTCCTCATGTATGCTATTTTTAATTTCCTTTTATCCCTAATCCTTTTTTTACCTTTTTTTTTTAATCTGAGTGGTGAATCTTAATTGGTTTCAGATTCTTACTCACCCAGCTGGCAAAATTAGATGGGGGTTTCTAGCAGCAATACGTGGACTGCTATCTAAGAGCCCTCGTTCATTGAAGGGTGCCAGGCTAGTGATGTTGGTAAGTTCATAACTAAACAACAACACATGATGTTAGATACTTGCTACTGGATGAATTTCTTATTTTATGATGCAGGAATGCGTATGCACTCTGGTAGTTGATGACTCCAATGAAGTCTCTGTAGCAGCTCAGGAAACTCTCGATCACTTATTCTCTGAACGTTCAAAGTATCACGTAGAGAGCGACATAACCAAGATCTTTAGCAGGTATTGTTCTTTTTACTGTTGTATTGTTTCTTTCCTTTTCAAGCTCACTGACCTATATGTGTGTGTTAATGACAGACTACTGGAGAGGCTACCAAAAGTGGTATTGGGGAATGAGGAATTGCCTGCACTTTCGGTGGTGAAGCAGTTACTTGTAGTCATTTATTACTCTGGTCCTCAGTTTCTGGCGGATCATCTTCAGTCTCCAGTATGTATTTTTTCTTATCACGCTCATAGGTAGGCATGGGCATTTCGGGGTATCGGTTGGGGTATTTCGGGTGTTTGGTAGCTCGGATAAGGGGCTAGAGGATCCATTTACTACCTGATCTATTTTCAGTTCTGGTAGTTTTGGGTTCGGTTCGGATAGTAAAACTACAACCGAAAAATATATATATGTGTATAATTAATATTTTGATATATTCAGATATCCGTTTAGTTATTTCAGATATAATAATTGTTTGGGTATTTGAGGGTTTTAGTCCAGTTTTGAATCAGATCTTCAGTTCCGGTTTTTTTTTGCCTAGGCCTACTCATAGGTTTGGTTGCTTCTTTCTTCTAATCCAGTCCAAAAAAGTAAACATAATGACTTGCACTATATGTTTGGTGCTTCTTAGATAACAGCTAGCAGATTCTTGGATACATTTGCACTCTGTCTAAGCCACAATTCAGCATTCACTGGCTCTCTTGAAAAACTCATCGCAGAAAGGCCTACTTCATCGACAGGTTACCTCCCTTCCATCACAGAACTAAAAGTGGGGTTCAGGGAGACCAGTCGCAACCACACAGAATCAGATCAAGGAAAGTTGGTGATATCAGAGACCTCTAGCTTTATGTTACCTCGAATGCCACCTTGGTTCTCTTATGTTGGTAGTCAGAAGCTCTACGAGATGCTCGCTGGGATCCTTAGACTTGTAGGTTTATCCTTAATGACAGGTGAGTTCTAATCCCTTTGAAACCATCTCAGAACTTATTCTTCAGTTAATGATCTCGTTTGTGTGTTTGCTAGGACTTGAAAACGATGGCAGTTTAGCAGTCATCTTGGATATTCCTTTGGGGTTTTTCCGCAGATTGGTTTCAGAAGTTCGTGCAAAGGAGTACAACGGAAAAGACTGGCAAACATGGTGTAATCGAACTGGTTCAGGACAGTTAGTTCGCCAAGCGGCAACCGCTGCTTGTATCCTGAACGAGATGATTTTTGGTCTATCAGAACAAGCAAGTGATGCTCTCTCAAGACTGCTTCGGAAGTCAAGAAAGGGAAGAGACAACGAACTCTCCTGGGAAGTCTCATGGAACCAAGGTGCAAAGACTCATCTGATCGATTGCGTTGGTAAAATCTTGCACGAGTACCAATCTCCTGAAGTGTGGGATCTCCCCGTAGACCAAACGGATCAACATATTAGTCTGCATTTCTTAAGGGACACTGCGATGCTGCACCAAGTTGTAATAGAAGGAGTTGGTGTGTTTTCATTGTGCCTTGGGAAAGAGTTTGCTTCAAGTGGGTTTCTTCACTCTTCTCTTTACCTTCTGCTTGAGAGTCTTACGTGTTCGAGCTTCCAAGTTAGAAACGCTTCTGACTCTGTCTTACGTCTTCTTGCTACCACCTCTGGCCACCCCACAGTGAGAGTTTATAATATGACGTATTTAGATTCATCCCACCTTTTATTTTAATTAAAAAATTTTCCTCTTTTTGTTTGTGTGCAGGTAGGGCATCTGGTTGTAGCAAATGCAGATTATGTTGTTGACTCTATTTGTCGTCAGCTGCGCCACCTGGATCTTAATCCTCATGTCCCAAGTGTTCTTGCTGCTATGCTTTCTTATATAGGAGTTGCCCATGAAATATTGCCTTTGTTGGAGGAACCGGTAAAAAGCCACATTTGCAGTGAACTGTTATTAACTTAATCCTTATGTTAAAGAACTTTTGCTTTTCTTTATCTTCAGATGCGATTAGTTTCACAAGAGCTAGAGATTGTTGGTAGACAGCATCACCCAAATCTAACTCTACCCTTCTTGAAGGTTGATTCAGTCTTTTAAAATCAATAGTTTTCTTGGTCTATAATAATTTTTATTTGGTGCTTCTGATAGGCTGTTGCTGAGATTGTAAAAGCATCTAAGAACGAGGCTTGTCTATTACCAGACCAAGCCAAGTCATATAGTGACCAGGTTAAGACCAAAGCAACTGATGCAATAACATTGGCGCAAGAGAGAGGTTCAGATTCTGAGGATAAATTTAACGAGGAAGAATGGGAAAACATACTGCTTGAACTGAATCGTTCTAAAAGATACAGACGCACAGTTGGATCAATAGCCTCTTCATGTTTAGTTGCAGCCACACCTCTCCTTGCATCATCAAATCAAGTTTCATGCTTGGTTGCACTCGATGTAATCGAGGTAAGGTACATTCCCCTTTGGATTTTGGTTTTCTTGGAACTCAATCAGTAACGTTCATATTCTACAGGAAGGTGTAGTGGCGCTGGCGAAAGTGGAGGAAGCTTATAGAGCTGAGACAGAAACTAAAGAAACAATGGAAGAAGTTATTGAGTTTGCTTCACTCTATCAGCTTAAAGACTACATGAATGCTACAGATGATGGTGCAGACGAGAAC
Source organism: Sinapis alba (assembly GCA_012274485.2). Lineage (NCBI taxonomy): Eukaryota > Viridiplantae > Streptophyta > Magnoliopsida > Brassicales > Brassicaceae > Sinapis > Sinapis alba. Next base: position 34,525 of record MU107699.1, on the reverse strand, counting down.
AGGCTTTTACCTGCTATCAACAAAATCTGGCCATTCTTTGTTGCTTGCATACGAAACAGAAATCCTGTGGTACAATCTCTCTCTCTCTCTCTAGACTTAACTATAGGCATGAGTGTTCGGTGTCCCATTCATACTCGGGTTCGGTTGATTTGGATTTTTAGGGTTTCGATACTATGGTCACAAGTCCCATTTGCGTTCTACTAATTTTCGGGTCGAGTTTGGTTCGGATCTGGTTTTAACCAATATATAAAAACGACCAAAACCCTTTTAAGAAAAACTAAAAGAAAATGAACAAAAATACTTCAAATATAAATAATTTATAATTTTGAAACTAGTTAAATTACTTGAACTAACTAAAAAAATATTCAAAACAACAAAATAAAACTAACTACAAAAATCTTTTAAATACTTTAAAATATCTAAATTACTTTAATATATATATAAATTAACATATTTAACTATTTCTGGATCCTAGTTCGTATTTCAATCGGTTGTAGATCCCATTCTGATATTTTTTATAACGGTTCGGATCGGATTTTGGTTTTATAAGTTCGGGTTAAGGTTCAGATTTCGGTTTTGAGTTAAAAACGCCCAGGCCTACTTGACAATTTCTAAAACCTGCTGCATTTTTCCACAGGCTGTACGGAGATGCTTGAATGTGATAACTAGAGTCATTCAAACATCTGGAGGAGACTTCTTCTCACGTCGTTTCCGCAACGATGGCCATGACTTCTGGAAGCTTTTAACAACATCTCCCTTCCACGTTATGACGCCAAAGAGCCTCCGAGAAGAGAACAAATCAGTTCTCCGTCTTCCTTACAGAACCATTTCCGAGTCAGCTTCTTCTTCTTCTTCTTCCATTGCTGAAGTTTCCAGCTTGAAAGTGCAAGCTGCACTTCTCAACATGATCGGTGAGCTTTCCAAAGACAAACGCAGCGCTTCAGCGTTAGATGCAGTCTTGAAGAAAGTTGCAGGATTGGTCGTTGGGATAGCGTGCAGCGGCGTAACAGGGTTAAGAGAAGCAGCGTTGAATGCGTTGAGAGGTTTGGCTTGCGTTGATGCTGATCTCGTTTGGATTCTCTTGGCAGATGTGTATTATTCTCTCAAGAAAAACAGAGATTTGCCTCTTCCACCTTCTCCGGAGTTTCTGGAGATATCAACGGTTTTGCCTCCACCGCCGGAAGATTCTCCGGGGAGGTTTCTGTATGTTGAGTACGGTGGTCGGAGCTACGGTTTTGAGTTGGAGTTTAGCTCTGTTGAGACCATTTTCAAGAAAATGCAGTCTCTCGTCTTTGCTGATCAAATGAGTTGTTAATATAATTGCCTGTAAAATACTTTTTTTTTCTTTCTTGTGTCAACATTTGAAAATTGATTTGTTATTTTCATTATAATTTTCGTAGTAGACACAGTTTAGTTACCATAAGTAGTGAATATTGTTCAAGATAAAAGGGTGTTAATATACAATTTGTTTTACTTAGAGCTCTTGTTGTGGAAATTATTAAATGGATTGTTGGTGAGAGAGAACAGAATATGCAGAGAGACGAAACATAGAACAACAAAAACATTGCTCTGAATCAAGATTTGGCCCCAAGTAATTTGTGTGCATGAATTCTGATTGCGGATTTGAACATTGTCTAAACGAGTGAAAAGAAAACGAACTCTAGACAGGATCTCCAAAGTTCCGAGAGTTTTACAAAAGCAAGAACCATCAGTTTTTTTGTCCAACTAGGCAGAAAAGCAAAAGATGGTATTGAGATTCAAATCCAAGTTTGTTGAGCGGTTAAGTGAAAGTTTACTCGACCTCAGCCAAGTAATCGTCGATCTCTGCCGGTGTTAGTACCCTGCACATAACAAACTCTTTTCAGACATTGATGGCAATAGCAAAGATTCCTTTGATTCTATTAAGTACTGAACGTTACCTAAAAACTTTGTCAGCACCAATCTTGCCAATCTCAATGTTCTTGCTCGAGATTTCTCCTTCGAAACTGTGAAACAGACAGACAAGAAAGATAGAAAGGGATGTTAGGTTTATAAAGTTCTGAAGTATAGAAATAACGTAAATAGAGTTTAGTAAAAATACTAACCCTTCCTTCAGTGTCAATATAGCCGTATGAATCGCATCATCGAGTTCCATATCTTCTGTGTACCTGATAAAGAGACTAAGATGACATGACATGTTTCCAAGATTTCATAAACTTATATTCACAAACAGTAAAATCTTTATCACCTCTTCTCAAGAAATGTCTTAGCATTCGAAACATTCTTCCCCATCGCCGAAGCTTTCCATGAGAAATAAGAACCAGACGGATCCACCTAGTGAAACATTAATTTCTGACTAAGATGTTTTTAATATTAGCACTAATGGTTATATATAATTCCAGTGTTCTACATACCTGATACAGCTGTGGACCCTTGTCATCATACCCAGCCACTAGTAAAGAAACTCCAAACGGCCTAACACCACTATTAACAGGAGAAAGAAACCAAGTCAGTAGTCTAGTTTATGGATACAGTTTTGCTTTAACATCATATGCTCATTCATGCCAAATCAATCTTAGTTCTATGAGCTAGTATGTAACTCTTCTTAACTCTGGTGAGCGTATAGATTGTGAATACTTACCCAGATTGAGTGAACTCTTGCATGACCGTAGCAGTTTCCCTTACAAGCTGAGTAACGGGGATGGGTTCCTGCAACAATAACGCCCCTTAGAAGTTGAATCACGTCATCAATCACCAGCAAGGACTGAAGTTTTAACATATACATGGATTACAATACTCCAAGAGAAGTAGATGAGAATAGAGATTTTGAAGATTACTTTGTACAAGCGGAGATATTGCTCAGCCTGCTTCCTACTCTTTCGCACAAGAACCCGGAAATCAGGACCCATACCACTTCATCAAAGGAAAAACCAAAGTTAGCATTGAAATAATCAGGGCACGAACGCAACTTATGAGAGATACTAAGTACCCAAATCCAGTTTTCAAGCTATAAAAACCAAATCAGTAATCAAACAAGAACAACAGATAGCTGAGGAGAAGAAACCTGTATACAACTCCAATGTTAGGAGTCAGATGCTGAATCTTTTGAACCTGAAATAGACATCAGACTTAAACATTAGTTTCATCATAGTTTACTAACAACTATACAACCTAAGAACGTTCCAGACCAAAATAGCACAAACATGGTGAACGACCACAGGGAAGGAGATAATCAAACTTACAGAAGCTTCATCAACAAGAATAGAGGGAAGCTTCTTTTCAGTAGCAATAACAACTCCGTTTGAAGCTGCGTGAAAGAAACCACATTCATGTTTATAAAACAAAACACATTCCTAAGAACCTCTTATTAATCATTCATCATTGACAAAACCTTTGATTCCCAGAGACGTTTGGCCTGATCCAACAGCTGTTAGAGCATGCTCTATCTGAACCAGCTTCCCTGAAGGGCTGTTTTTTTCATAACCACAACACAAGTCAACCTAAATGCTCAAAGGAGATGCAATTTGAATGGAAAAGAAATAACAAAGTTCATTCATACCTGAAGGTAGTGAGTGAAAACGAGTACTGACTGTCTCCCATTGCACCTTAAACTAGCTCAACAAAAATTCTGCAAAATAGAATTTAAAAAATTGGAATCTGACGATCTACACAGTGATGTAACCAATTAGTTATAACAACTTAGTCAAAACGAATTTACGGTACACTAAAGAGATTCAATCTAGCAAAACCTAGATCAAAAAGTTGAAAATGGAAGAGATCTCAAAGAACATGAGAATCAAATCAAACTAAACGATCAACCATACATCTGATAAGCATACCTTTGATGCACGACGAAAAAAGGAGGACGACGACGACGATGAACGAAAGTGGATTTAAAAGCTTTTAGGTTTCTTGAAGAAAGGGTTGCACAAGAGAGACAGGTGAAAGAAGGAAAGAAGAAAATATTTACTATAACGACGCCGTTTTACTAAGTGGCGCTGGTTTAGCTAAACTGGATTGGTTTGTTTTAAAATAATTTTAAAACGCCAAGAGAATAGCGATTTGTGTCTCTCTTCCTGTCCCTGACCAGTGACCAGTTCGTGGCAACAGCAGTAAACTGTGTTGGGTTTGATTCTTCTTCTCACACACTCTTACCAGCAGAAGAGCTGAAGAAACGATTTGAACAAGAAGGTAAAAACCATTTTATATCAACTTAAAGAACGAGTTTCACAATCTTACTTTTTTTATAAAGCAATCTTGAGATCTCAAGGCTTTTCGATGTAGACATCTCACTGGACAAGCCTATAATGGCCTCGTGTGGCACTGGAGTAACAGCTTGCATCCTGGCTCTGGTAACCAAACTTCATCCACCATTTCTATTTGCGATTATGTGTAAACGGGGGAGTTGAGACTGACTTTGGTGGCTTGCACTGTTAGGGGCTTCACCGGCTGGGAAAAACTGAGGTGCCAGTGCATGATGGGTCGTGGACTGAACGGGCAACAGAACCAGACTTACCCATGGAAGGTGAAGGTGATAAATCTTCTTCATGAAAATCCCCTCCCTAGTAACAAGATTACAAACCACTTACATGGATACAATTATGTTATGTTAGCTTTTGAGGAATTGGCTTGAAGTAATCATGAACTTAAAATCGTTTGTCATCCTGAAACAGAGATCTCGAAGCTATTATTGTTCAAAGTTTTATATAGCTTTTGATCGATGAGACTCGAGTGCAGCAAAAATATGAATTGCAGTGACGATTTTAGTGAATCTAGTAATGTAACGAAGGGTTGACTAACAATACGGCCGCGTGGCCTAATGGATAAGGCGCTCGCCTCCGGAGCGGGAGATTGTGGGTTCGAATCCCACCGTGGTCGTTTTTATATTTTCCCTTTTTACGTATTTCAATGTTTAGATGATACATAGAGGGTAGTTATACGCACACAGAAATTTTCCACTATCATCTCAGGTAACAAAGATCACATTTCTGTACAAAGTTTTGATATCTTTGAAACCAAAGGAACGGATATGATAAACTTCATTTTATTGACTTCATTTTATTGACTAGTTTTTTGATACTTCAACAAAGCCTAGCATAACATAACTCTTCTAGGCTACAAACACCCAAGGGATTTTAAATTAATGTTGTTTGGGACGCTCCTTGGCTTCACGTAATCGCAAAGCTTTAGATGGACGAGTTTGCTGAGTTATCTGAGAGAGAAGTCAGGAATCTCCACCAAGTTTCACAAGATTGTTCTCCTTCAAAAGGTCTGGACACTCGGTTACGTGCTTGCAGCTTGTGAGGTTTAGGCTCCGTCAATTTCCAAGGACCTGCTCTACCATAACATCGTAGAGAAAAAGAAAGCTATCAGCAAAATTCATTCTAGAGGAGAAACATGAAGGCTTCTGGAGACAGAACTGCAAAAAAATGGTACCTTCACTTCCTTTCCAAACTGTTCATATTGAGCTTTGAGAGAAGTTGCGCTCAACTAGAAAACTAGTTTAAAACCGATGCGGCAAATGATAAGAACCCCAGCGAAGATAACGGGAGGTAGTCAAGACCATCTAACATCCTTGTTCTGCTCTCTCTCTCTCTCTCCCTCTCCATTGCTTTGCTGGTATTTGTATAAATGTTACGTTTTAAATGTTGAAATGTATGACTGCGGTCAAGAGAGATTCTCTGCTTACCATTGTGGAGGAGAAAACGTGCATTGATGTCTTGGAGCAAGTCATGAACCCATACCACACACTTCTCCGTCAGAGCTACGATCTCGGTCTGGTGGGCAAAGCTCTGCGTCTGGAAGACACGAAAAAAGCTCTAGAACAAAGAGCAGTGTGAAGAAATGGATTAAAATATGCACAAGTACATGAGTGCACACCGTACACCCTCACAGTAGACACATTTCCGACTAGATTCTGACATAGGCGAGATTCAGATGCCCTGCTACCATCAACCAGAGAAACGAGGCCAAGAGAAAACAGCATCACGTGCGGAAAATACACAATCAAATACAAAACAGATGTACTAGGATGATACTGTCTACATGATGTTACTGCACACCTAAAGGAAGACGGAAGGCACCATCTTCTTTGTAAACACCTTCAGAGAAGTCAACATACAGAATCAAAAGCCACCGTTTTGAGCTTCAACCATCCCAGCCATCAGGTCACCGCAGACTATACATTAGAAGAGCGTCCAGAGCAAAACGTTTTTATAATAAGAAGGAAAAAGAGACCATTCAATATTACCATGTCTCGATTCAGAAATAGACCAACCCAAAAATCCATAATTTTCGATCCTCCAAATCTATAGCAAATATATAGTAGCTTCCGTGAGAAACAAAGAACGTGTCATCGCAACATCAACAACCTTGGGAATTTATAAAATCAGATAAGGGAGGTGGGGAATGAGAAACCTGAAGCTACGCTTACTTCCCCCGAAGGCCAGCCAACATAATTTTAATTAAACAGAGAAACCAAGGAGGACTGAGGAAGCCACAGCTTACTTCCCTCAAAGCCAACAAACCATCAGACTACTACACTGTAGAAGAACGACCAAAGCAAACTGTTTCCATAACAAAAAGGAAGAGCAAAACTCAGAAGAACTTCACGGTTACCTTAACTCCATGGAGCAAAAAAACTGAAATACATGTGTTGAAACCTCAAAACTTATAGCAGATATATATTAAACTACACAGGGTAGCAAAAGGAGTGTTACCAATATCAAATTATACAACGAACAAACCCTCAGAAAGGAGTAGCCTCGTAATATAAGAAACAAGGGAAGAAACCGAGAGAACCGTCAGACTAGTAGCACTCCTTGCATCAACAACCAGTGAGGAACACGAATCTTTCTTCCCTCAAAACCAATCACCGGACTGAACTGTAGAAGAGGATCCAAAGCGAAACATTTCCATAACAAAAAAGGAAGAGACAACTCAGAAGAACTTCAACGTTACCTTGTCTCACTGAAGAAACACACTGTCCCACTGAAGCAACCTTAACGTGTTACCAAAAATCAAATATCAATGTATGAGCCTCTCAAAAAACGAGGAACCTGAACCTTACTGCCCATCAATAACAGTCAGAAGTTAACACAAACCAGCAGAAAGGTAATAATCCAAAGTTCCTGGACATCAGTAGATCGTTGCACTTGAATTCTCCAAACACAAAAAATCCAGATTCATCCATAATGATTCCACCAACAGAAAGTCTGAACAATCTAAGTTCCTATACATAAAAAACGACTTCATAGGAAGAGACACAATCATCTCAAACAGACGTATGCATATCATAGAAAAAATGTAGCTAACAAAATCAGAAAGAAACCAAAACAGGGAAGAGGAGACTCTGGAAACCACCAAAGAGTTAGACGACTGTAGAGGAGAAGACCATCTGAAAAACTATCTTCAACCTTCTGCATCAAAGAAGCTCAGACTTAACAGTCCCACGAAAAAAGACCCTTCGAAAGTTTGATCAAAAGTCTTGAAACTTTTCCTGAGACAGACACCATAACAAAACTCCTATCTAGAAGAAAAATTATAGAATTACGAACTTGTGGTCTAGGAAGTCCAGAGCTTACTTCAATAGGGCGTAAGATGCGACACGCCTGTCTGCTGCTATAAAAAGCCGGTAGAATACTTGATTTTAATCAGCAGCTACTGTACAGTAATAGAAAAAACGGGCCACAAAAGACTAGTGATAAGAACAAACTCATTTACAAATAACCATCTCTCATCTAAATTTGGTATACTCCGCATAAATTCTGGAAACACACACACAAAAAAAAAATCATAACTTCCCCACAAAAGCTATTCAGGAAGAAAAAAGATATGTAGGCGATATGATGTATAATTTCGAAATAACCAGAAACCTGATTATAAGCGATCCATCTTTCCCTAACCAGTGCTGCTTTCTCTTCAAAGCTCTACAATCTAAAACACAGTTCGATGCTAGAAACATGGATGTAATAGTTGAAGATCATTCAATACAAAAGCCTCTCTAGTAGACAAATCTAACCAAGAGCGGACGAAAAAATAAGAGCAAACCCATCGTATTGATTATCATCTTTCAACTGAATAGGTGTACAACGAAGAGGAACAGGGTGAAGTGGTTGATGAACTGAAATCTGGGAACACAAGACACAATCTTGAAAACACAAGAACAAGCACGGAAAGAAAACATACAGGATCAAGAGCCAAGATATCTGAGCTTCATCTCACCCGGCCGACTTATCACCAGAGACTATACAAAAGATCACTGTCCAAAACAAAACGTTTCCATATAGATGAGGAGCAAAACTCAGAAGGAACCTCAACTTACCTTATGTTGCTGGAGAAAAAATAGACCTGCCCAGAACATGCTAACAAATATCAAAAACAAAAAAAAAACTGGAGAGAGAAGTAGTCATGCATGAGATAAATTAAAAAAAAAAACAGAAAAAAAGAAGGTATAACCCTCAAACTGACAAATGCTCCTTGAGACGACCATTGAATAGCTCGGAGATCAACTTCACTTGCACACACAATAATATAAATGCCACCTGAATACATTAAAGACTGGAAGCTCCAAATTCATCCTTGCTGAGACAACCATGTAGAAGCTCGATGTACTGATAAAAGGGACTATAAACAACAGGTCGAAACCATTCTAAGTTCCTGTATTAATAAACTGAATTCGGAGAGAAAGAGAGGCTACCATCTCGGGGAGAAGTGATCTTCATTCAAGCCATAGAATAGATGCAGACTGAAAAATCAAAAAAGCCAAAAGGGAGCGCCGGAGATTGTAGATAAAGAGCCATCCATCGAGGCGAACAAACTGACTATATGTAGCGTGAGAAATAAACCAAAACAGATAAACCATGAAGAGTCCAAGCAGTAGCCTCTGCTGATTTTCTCTTTTGAAACCTCAACCATCAACAAAAAGACGAGTTCTCTGCATCTGTAGACAGAGTGTATAGTGAAATAATCCATATTGTAAGCAGCAAAAAGAAGAACAAACTCATCTGTTATGATTCATCTTTCATCTGCAAGTGTGTACACCGCCGAGGAACAGAGTGAACTCCAAATCAGGCGCAAAGCATCATTCCCTTCCCGTCGATGTTACGGTGTAAGATAGAAGAAAACAAAGTCGTGTAACATAGAAACCACAAATACAATAGAAAACAGATCATCGCTTCATATATACTGAATACTGAGAATATAAAGAGCTATTCATGGGAAGAAAACAGAGAAACCTAAAAAGAGGGAAGAAGATTGATCATGATCAGTGACATCCCGATTGCTCCTCCATGTTCTATATCAAAACGAAAAACATGTTTCGCTTAAGGTAAGAGAGAAAAACCGGCTTGTGTAATAAGGAAATCAAAAACAGTAGAAAGGAACAAGACAGAAGCCCTGATACACCGCCAACAGAGAAGACGCCAAAACAGCCATCACGGTCCGGATCAAAGCATCCACAATCGAAGACCCCTGAAGACGCAAGGAAGGAAACAGCAAAAACAACAAAACGACAGGAAGATGAAACCAAAAAGGACACGGATGCAATCTAGAAGAGACCAAACCTACGAGACGGAAAGACGCAAGGAAGGAAACAGATCAGAGAAAGAACCCCAGAAGACGTAGCGTAGAGAAACAACGCTCAATTACAGCATACTCCACGAAAGCCAACCGATGGATCTCGAAACCAAACGCTAGAATAAACAAAAAGATTCGTGAAAAGAGAACTAACTGGTGTAGGAACGATGATCGGTCCAAGTAATGGTTTTAAATTATCCTGTGAGCCGACAGTCAAAGATCACTGTCCAAAACAAAACGTTTCCATAAAGTAGAAGGAGGAGCAAAACCCAGAAGAACCTTTAACGTTGATGTCGCTGGAGGAAGTAGACCAGTTCAAGAACATGCTTACAAAATCAAAAACAAAAGCCAGCAGAGGAATAGCTATACATGAAATCAAAAACAAGGATAGAAAGAATTCACAACCGTTTAATTGACAACTGATCCCTGAGGCACTCGGAGGTAACTTCACTTTCATACGCGATTATAACAATGTGGAAGCCTGGAATAGCCCTGGAAGTACTGATACAGGAGACTATGCACAAACAGGTCGAAACAGAATCATCCAAAATAAACTGAATTCAAAGAGAAAGAGAGGCTACCATCTTGAGCAGAAGTGATTTGCATTCAACACATAGAATATATGCATACTGTAAAATCAAAAACAAAAAAAAAAAGGGCCAAAGAGATAAGGGCGAAGGAAAATTGACCGTATCTTTACCTAATATTGTAAAGAGAGATAGGGAGAAGAAAGATAGGGAAAAGGTCACAGAGAAGAAGATATCAAGAGCCATCGATCGACCAGGGCCACCCCCATTGCTTTTCTCTCTTGTAGCCTCCATGTTCTATAGCAAAACGAAAAACATGTTTCACCGAGAAAGACCGGCTTGTGTAATAAGGAAATTAAAGTAGGGGAAAGAAAAAGGAAAAAGACATATGCCCTGCTACACCGGAAAACAGAGAAAACCCGTGAAAAACGACCAACCGTAAAAACCATCATCGATCAAGGCAAGCATCCTCAACAATCTAAAAACAACAAAACGACAAGTAGATTACATGGACCAGAAAGACCACCGATGCAATCTAGAAAGCAAACCAATTTAAGAAATGAGAACTTAGGAACGAAATCAGAGAAGGAACACCCTGAAGACATCGAGTAGAGAAAACGTGCGGCACAGATCAATAAGAGCATCCTCCCCAATCTAAAACGAGAAGTAGATTGAATGAACAGAACAGCCACCGATGTAAGTCATATAAATAAAAAGTAACTGTGGTTAGGAAGTTAGAACAAATAAACCGAGCAGATGTAGCGTGAGAGAGGTCGAAGTAGCAGCTCCTGCTTCTCTTTCTGAAATCTCAACCATCTGTAACATACAAAGACAGATACCAAAGAAGATCTATGGAGAACGCAAAAACAATCAACAGACTGAGACATATACCACAAGGGAAGAGGAAACAAAAGCCGAGTAACCTCATGCCGAGACTTCTGCATCATAGGACCTTATCTTAAACCTGCTTCAATAGACAGAGTGAAGTAATAGATCAAGAAAACAGCTAAAAGAAGAAGAGCAAACCCATCTGTTACGATCCATCTCTTATCTGAAAACGTGTACACCTCAGAGTGAATTGATTGACACAACAGATCTGGAAAACACAGAGGACACATCATACCTCTCCACAGTACTCAAAAAAAATAATCAAAAGAATTAGAGATCATACGCAAAACACCGTTCCCTTCTACGGTCTAAGATAGAAGATCATCCACAACTATAATGGAGGAAGAGAGTAATTCATGGGGGGGAAAGTAAAGCCTAAGAAAACAGAGAAACCTAATCAGAGCCATCTCGAGAAAACGCGTGAAGAGCGATCAACCCTAAACGCCATCATCGATCATCAAAGCAAGCATCCTCCACAGATCTAAAACAACAAGTAGATCACACGAAACAAAAAGTCCACACTCAGAAGCGGCAACGATGATCGGGATCAAAATTCGCTTCGGTATCTAAAAACGTAAGGAAGTAAAGAGATCAATCACAAGAATCCCTGAATACGTAGCGTAGAGAAAACGGGTGGCAGAGATCAATCAACAATCATCCGTGACAAGTGAAAACGCTAACGATGATCGGTCCATAGATAACGCGTAACCATCCTGCGAGACGACGGAGATACCAAAAACGAAAGCACAAAACGTAAGGTAGAAAACAAAAACTCAGAGACGCGTTCACCCGTGAAAACGCGTCGAGACTCGAGAGGCAGCGTAGGAGAAAAAGATAAGGATTTCTGAAAAGAGGAGGTCTTTATTTATAGATGAGGTATAAGAAGCGATTGACGGTGGAGATGTGATCAATTAAAATCCAACGGTTGAGATTAAAAGTCTAAAGTCGGTAGCCAGACATCTTTGACCTGGATCCAGCTGTCGTTCGATGACTTTATTAGTAATTCTAAACCGTTAGATCCTTCTACCTATTATTTCCTTTTTTCTTTATTTTTTCTCCTGAAACAAGGTATCGAGATTCCAAATCCGGCCCAACTATTTAGACCAACAGTGTTTGGGCCTTGGCACAATAATATAATATATAAATTAAGCAAATCAACACAAATCTATTAATTAAAAATTGATTTTACTGATTAGTCATATTCCCATTAGCTTAGGTTATATAAAAAAAATTTATGTAGAAACAATTTTATATAGTTGAAATGAAAAGACAAAAAATCTCTCCCCAAACTGTACTTGCATTTACTATAATGAATTCATTTGATTTGTTATATATACAAAAATTACAAATAGCTGAATTAAAATTTAATTTAATAATAGTAGGTTTATCATTTTAATATAAATTACTTAAAACTTTCACTTGAATACACTTCCCTTAAACAATTTAACACAAATTGCTAAAAGATTTTTAACTTAGTAAAGAGTCTCTTTCTGATTTTTCTGGTTTAATTCAGTAATTAAATGAGAGTTTTCATATAAATATATAAAATTATTTTCTTATCTATTTTTGATTTGATATATACACAAATTAAAGATAGTGGAATTAAATAAACGTTTTATAATTAAAAATATGCCTCAAATACTATATATAATGAATATTTTGGTTTTATATTTATATACAAAAATTACAAATAGTTGAATTAAATTCATGTTTTATACACTTGATATTGAGCTCTAATTAAATAAAGACAACAAAAAGAGTATTAATTAAAAGTTTGAAAGAGGTGTATAAGGTATAGCCATTAATAAATTTGCTAAAAGTATTCAAAATCATTGTAGTCAGGATCACTGCGATTAGGGTTACTCTTCTTTCCGCCTTCCCCCTTGCTCGCAAACGCCGTGAAATCCACCGGTTCCGGTACATGCGGCGGCGTTGCACTCCGTATCAACGCCCAATTAACACCTTCAAAAAACGGATGCTGCTTGATCTCCGTGGCGCCTCGTTTATAAGCGATCCGTTTCTGCGGCTCCTTAACCAACAGTCCTTTGATGAGATCCCTCGCGGCCGAGCTCACGTGAGGGAGATCCGGAAACTTCAGCGCTTGTTTGATCACATTGTGTAGCGTCGCGCGATTCTCTTGTCCTTTAAACGGCGTCGCACCGTAGAGAAGCTCGTAGATGAAGATCCCTAAGGTCCACCAGTCTACGGCGCTTCCGTGTCCTTCTCCGCGGATGATCTCCGGTGCTAAGTACTCGTGTGTCCCCACGAATGACATTGATTTCACGTTTGTTGGCTCTGCCATGAGCTCCGGCATGGATCCGTTTACGAAGAGGCCGAAGTCTGATTTGGCTTTACGGTTCTTCCTCGTGGATTGGAGGATACGTGGGAAGAAGGTGGATGCGGATTCCTCTTCGATGATTCCGACGGGACGTCCGCTTCCGCCTCCGTGAATGGAGGAGGAGTTGACGAGAGTTGGATTGACGGAACATCGGAGGGAGAGATCGAAGTCGGAGAGCATGATGTGTCCGTCGTCTCTGACTAGAACATTCTCCGGCTTCAGATCACGGTATACGATTCCGAGCATGTGCAAATACTCCAATGCTAATAGCACTTCAGAAGCAAACAATCTGTAAGAACCAAAAAAAAATTAAACTATGTAAGTTCTTTGTCTTTCGGATAGGACTGGGCAAATTATAGGGATCCAAAAAAACGAACCGAATATAATCCGGAAAAAATAGTAACAAACTCGAACCAAAACTAATTAAATAAAACTTAAAATTTATAAATATTCGAATAAAACTTAAGTTTGCACTTCAGAAGCAAACAATCTTTAAGAACCAAAAAATGAAACTATGTAAGTTCTTTGTCTTCCTGATAGAGCTGGATAAAATATCCGGATCCAGAAAAAACAACTGAATCTTATCCGGGAAAATAGTATCAAACTCGAACCAAAACTGATTGAATAAAACTCGAAATTTATAAATATTTGAATAAAACTTAAGTTTGTAGTCCCAAAAACTTGAATAAACCCGAACGGAAACCCGTTCCTGCAATTAATTTGATTTATATACGAACTTGCCGCGTCTTTGGTTAAAATAGTACTGGGCTGGATCCAAAAATTGAACCAAATCTAATCCGAGAAAATAGTACAAAACTTGAAACGAAACTAATTAAATATTTGAACTTAAACTAAATTTATAATAATCCGAACCTAACCCGAGCCAAAATTATAAATATCCGAATGAAGTTAAGTTTCTAGCCCCAAATGGATAAACGAACACCCACTGTAATCAATTTGATTTACATACTAACCTGGCGGCGTCTTCAGTGAACCATTTGTTGGGTTGCTTCTGTCTCAAGGAATATAGATTGCCGCCGCCACAAAACTCCATGACCAAGCAATAGACTTTATCAGTCTCGAAATGGGAGTATAATGTGGGCAAGAAAGGGTGATCAAGCTGAGACAAGATCTCTCTCTCTGTCTGAGCTCGCAACAGCTTGTTCCTGCTAACCAAGGAAGCCTTGTCCATCACTTTCATGGCGAAAAATGTGTTGGTCCCTCTGAGCTCAACTAGGTAAACACTCCCAATGTCTCCATAACCGAGCCGTTTCAGGAGCCGGAAATCGCTGATCCCGAGCTGGACTCCTTTAGAGGTCAACGTGTTCACAGCGTCCCACCTGATGTCACCACCTGTGTGTGGCTTAGAGGGGTTAGAGGAAGTGCTCTCAATGCTGTTATTTCTTGAACTCATATTGCTACTGCCGTTACTATTGTTGTTGCTATTGTTGTTTTGTTTGGTGTTTAAGTTTGATGTATTGACCAGTTGTGGCTCGGTCATGTTGGAACCAGGTGAGGATGGGATTTTAGGACTGGGGATAGGACGGTGGTGATTGCTGAACCCAGCGGGGTCTGGTTTTATAAGATTTTCCATCTTCTTGGGATCGAACGGTGGCTTATGCATCTCTTTCTGTGGTTGTGGAGATTGATGAACAATGGTTAGTGCATCTCTTTGCGTGGTACTGGAGTTTGAGGATGGGACCTTTGGGCTAGGGGTAGGACGCTGGTGATTACTGAACCCAGCTGGCTCTGGTTTTATAAGATTTTCGATCTTCTTGGGATCAAACAATGGCTTCTGCATCTCTCTGCGTGGTTGTGGAGTTGGATGAATTATATTTAACGGTGGATAATCCGAAAGACTAGCTGATTCTTTTGCCCCCAAGGACGAGACATGATGACTTGACTGCACAAGAAAATAGAAAAAAACAGCATCTCAGTTGCAAATGCTTATATCATTGTACTTAGGGCAGCCTCGCATGTACCTACCTCGGAGGAGTCAAGCTTCTTTCCACGCTTCGATAACATTGCTAGAGAGAAGGCAAGGCAAGTCTTCCAGGTCAGAGAAACCTGTTTCAATATAAATAGATTAAAGCTTTCTCAATTGGAGTTGAGTCCTTTATCATCCCTCATGTCTTGTTGAATAAAATCTAGCTAGAAGATTGGTCTGCACGTCAAGGTAAGTACGTATATGTATTGGCAGGGAGATTGCAACAACTTACCTTCCATGTCTGAAGATTGGGGAAACCATGGAGGTAAAGTAAATTTTACAGGAAAAGGTAAATCTTCTAATGATTCATTCTAGTTTCTTTATTTTTTTGGGAACATGAGAATTGTTGTCTTGAATAGAAGAGATAAGGTGAATATTATGAAAAAAGAGACATTGATTAATTAAGAAAAGAGAGGAAGAGAAATGGATGGAGAGAAAGTAATTTCTGTGTTCCCAAAGAAAGTGGAGAAGTGGAGGGAGGAAAAAGTCCCTTCAATACATTTGAAGGCAAAGGAAAATTGTGTTCTCCCCTTGATTATCTCTTCTCTTTCTTTATAGTTTTTTCTCCAGTTATACCATTTATTTTATTTTTCTATCAATCTGTACTTCTAAAGTTTTATCTATTTTTTATATATATTCATGCTATTATATGTCTATTTTCTATTAATTTGTACTACATTTAACAACAACATAAGTGGATATAAATTAATTCATTCTATTATTAAGTTTGCAAATATTTTGACAAAACTATATCTAAACAATATACATCAACATTTTCAAAATTTTAGGTAATACATAAATTAGTTATATCATATATAATACTACTAAAATTCCGATTTTGCAACAGTTGCTACTTTAATATCTTAAACTTAAGATAAAACAAAAGATATAAGGGTTTTATTTTTATTTTTTTGATGAAATTCATGAGAAATAAAGATGATTAGAAATATATGAAAATAGTATACATAAAAAGATCAAACTTTCAAAATTTTAGATTGAATATAAGTTCTATGTATCATAAATAAAACAAAACAGTCTTTTTGATATATTAAACTAAATATAAAACAACTTGAGATTTTAAATATTTTTATTGATAAAATTCATATAGAGAATATGGTTAAAATATTTATTTTTTTTCTGGTATACTGATCAAACTTTTTAAGTTTTAGATGAGATTACTTTTAGAAAATTTTGGTTTATCACATATTTGATACTATTTTCAAATATATATTTTAAAGAATGATAATTTTCAAAAAATCTTAAATTTGTAAGTTAAAAATATTAAGATAATCCTTTTAAATAATTTATTAATATTTAAGAATTATTTATAGAAGTTTATACACTCATTCTCATTCCTTTTTTTATGCACAATCTCATTCCATAAATATATAACCCTAAACAATAATAACTAAAAAGAAACCTAAATGTTATAGTATTTTTAATTAAAGATATTTCTGAAAAGCGTTACCATTAATTATATTTTCAGTAACTTCCATCATATTTTATTCATCAAAATGGTGTAAGGCCCATCTCTAAGCCTTACTATAAAATTGGGCCAGCTTTAGAAGATTAGGATCCATCTTCTACTAAACCCCACACACACTTTACGCACGTAAGATTCACACTCCACTTTGAACTAAAGTCAGGAGAAAGTGGTAGATCAACTACCAATGGCGACGGAAACGCCGCCGATACATCCTTTCGTCGCTCCGTTATCGTATCTATTGGGAACATGGAGAGGGCAAGGCGAAGGTGAATATCCAACGATACCTTCCTTCCGATACGGCGAAGAGCTCCGTTTCTCACATTCCGGCAAGGTAACCATTAGTTCTCACCTCCTTCCTTTCCTCGATTCGATCTTATCCTAAATGCTTTCCTACTGATCGAACTCGATTCTAATTACGTTGACTTTTTAATTGCGTCACTTTTTTTAATTGCGTTGACTTTGCTTATTACCTTCTTCTTAAATCGAACTGTTGTTGTTGTCTGTTAGCCGGTGATAGCTTACACGCAGAAGACATGGAAGTTAGAAACAGGAGAACCGATGCACGCAGAGAGCGGTTACTTCCGTCCGAAGCCAGACGGTTCCATTGAAGTCGTTATAGCTCAGAGCATTGGTCTCGTCGAGGTCCAGGTAAAAGACCTAATTACCCTTTTCAGTCTATAAACAACCTCATAGCTTCTGATTATAATCTATTCTCAGAAAGGAGCTTACAACGTAGATGAGCAAACAATAACACTCAAGAGTGAGCTTGTCGGAAACGCATCCAAGGTAATAAGACATGATCATCTCTGCGACAAACAACTTCATGTTTTAAGTTGAGTTTGTTGTGTTTGATTTACAGGTGAAGGAGACAAGCAGAGGATTTGAATTGGTTGATGGAAAGCTATCGTACGTGGTTCATATGAGTACAACCACACACCATCTTCAACCTCATCTCAAAGCCACCCTCGATAAGCTTTGAAACACTTGCTGCAATTCTCACCAACAAACGTATGCTTTGCTGCTGATTCTGTTGGATTTCACCCCGTTTAAGAACATTTTGATTTGATACTCTTCTTTTCGAAACACTCTTTTTAAACACTGAATCTGACACTTTGAGAGCTTAACGGGCCTTTCTAAAACCAGTTAAAAGGCCCATTAGGTCCCTCTATAAGGTCAAAAGTGATTTGAGTCTGCTCGGTTAAGCCCATATGAATGGGTTTTTCTTTCATTGCTCTTTTTATGGTGACTCTTCCTTTTTGATGTCAAGAGTCACGAATCCAAATTACTTAACATATTCTTCAGTTCATTAAAAAAAAACAAAGCTTAAGATAAATCTAAATTGATGAAGTCAAGAAAATCAACTAAGATTAGTTCATCACAGCTACATATATATATATTTGTTAGTCAATTTCTTTATGGAATCTTATAAACTTGTTATACATACGTAATCACATAAAAACAACAGAAACTCAATCAATACATACATACAAGTCATATTGGTGTGAAGCATACACGTTTAGGCCACGGCAAATACAAAACGTGGCACCTTGTAACTCTCTTGCGCTCCATGGTTTTGAATTATTGTATTTAAATAGTTCCATATGATTTTTTGGGGGGTTATTTGGCTTCTTATGCGATGTTTGACAAATATTTGCTTCATCATCAAACAATATCTGCTACGGATATAATACTAATGGATAAAAACATTTTTTATTTTCTAAAAAAATAATGTAAGGTGACGCAAAAATTAATTATAAGTCGCAATCTGCTGAAGAGAAGTTACTAAGTTAGAGTAGTTCATACTTGAAACTGTAGGATGGTTAAACTTATGGAGTTGTGATATCCACCTATTTTGTGGACACAATTTTAAATGGTCATATAATGAAATGGATCTGGATTTTGGTGGGAAGCGTATCAATATTGAATGAATACAATTATATATTCGAATGTGCCAGTTGTGACACCTAATGATACAAATTTTAAAGAATTCTAAAAGTGCATTTTACCAATAACAAAAGAACATTACAAGTTTCCAAAAGTGGAACCATATCAAGAGCAAAAGATCCCAATCTACAATCTTAAATTAAATTTTAAATGAAAATCCAAAGAACAATTGTTGCATATATGAATTCTTCATGTTTTTGTTTGTCAACAAAGATAACTATTTTTTATGCCAAAGAAAAAACAAAATAACTATTTAGAGTGAGTTTTTTTAAAAAATCAAAACTATCTAGAGTGAGTAACAAAAATATTCAGAGTGGTTTGGATAATTAAACTGATAATATGACATACCAATTTGTTTATTTTATATGTGGATAAACGAAATATTAAATATATCAAAAGACTTATTATATGTCTGAAAAAATCTCCAAATATACTATAATTGTTCTTTTCATTGAAGATTATATTAAAATTTGTTTACATACAGACAATTAGGAAATTAATTAATCATATACATAATTTAGAACAAAGTACCAAAAAATGCTAGAGGCAAATGAATATAAATATACCATTTTTTGAATGAGAAAGTGAAGCATTTATGTGATTTTTTCTTATTTGTAGCAATTTTTTGAAGCACAATAATAGTTTCATTCGTGGTATTGCTCGGATTGAAGGATACATGGAGAGAGAGAGACAGTGTCGAATTCATTATTTCAACTATCTAATATATTCTACTTTTTTTTTCAAAACCATATCCTATGCATTTTATCATTTTCCCGGCCATGAGAATTGGTCCTAACTTCTTTTTTCCATAGAATATATTTTCATAAGGAAAATAATTAAATTAATTGTTATAGTTAATGCCAAATAAGATTCTTATTTCTTTCTTTCTTTTTTAACCTTTTGAAGAGCATTTTTTTTTTAAAGAGGGCACTTTGAAGAGAGTTGTGTAATAAGAATAGATTCCAGATGGAAAAGTTAACAACAAAACATGTTTTAATTTCGTCTGTAGCCTAATCAAACGGGTGTTCTCATGATTCCGTGACGTGAACAATTCTTGACCATCCATTTGTACCTCTTCCTACCTCTTTTTTTTAAAAATAAAAATCTATATATGTATTTTCAGCTAAAACCAATAAGAAGGGGAAAATAAAATAAAAAAGAGAAAAAAGAAAAAATACCTTTCTGTTCATCTTTCTTCTCATCAACCAGTAGTACCATTCTCTCTATAAGTCATCATCTCCCTGTTTTTCTCTGATCCGTATCTGTACTTTGTTTTACGGTAATAAAGATTATCTCATCATCTCACACACACGTGTGAAGCTATGTTGTTCTTATGAGTCTTTAACTTTTGCTCTGTTTCTTGTGATTAGACTCTCAACTGTTTTCGTTTTATCTTCAAAAAGAAGAAAATAAACAAATAGTGTATATATCGTTCACGTCTAGTTGTTAGTTTTCATCAGTACGACTAAATATTCAGACATCTGCTCACGTTTCAAACTTTTCTCCTCACTTCGATAACAACTGAAGATTACTAATGTTTGTATCTATTCAATACATGCATATACTCTGTATATTGATTGGAAGATTTCTCAGAGGAAGTTTGTTTATATGTTTCAGTCACTAAAGATATGGTGAAGAGCCTTAAAGTGGATTCTCTTGCTAAGGTCACCGCCTCCACCACTTCCATGGTAAAACTTTTTATCTTCTTTTGTATAATCTCATGAGAACAGTATATTTTCTCTGTTAATTAACATTATGTCTTTGGGTACTTGTTTGTTTTGGCTTATGGGGTTTAGAAGAGCCAATCAGAGCCATATTATAAAACTCTTGAGACATATCAAGGCCTCCCTTGTCCTTATGGTGGCTACTATGGATTCTACTATCCAGGTCTTGATGGGTCAGTGGGAGAAGCAAAGGATAATGGATACTATGGTTATGGAACAGAAGTTCAATACCCGGTAACTCATATGTTTCTTGCGGATCAAGGATTAATTTACTCGATAAATCGATCTTTTTAACTGATCATTTTCTTGATATTGATTGGTAGGTTATGCAAGGTGAAGATGGATCTTTAATTTACATGATGCCAGGGTTTCAATCTTATGATGCTAGTCTCACTTATATGCCTATAAGCCCGGTCAGTGTATCAAGCCAGACACTTCACTCACCTATGTATGCAGCTCAAGGATATTATCAGAACCAATACAGTTATGGAGATGTTTCATCTCCTACCTATGTATGGGAACCTATTGGTGACAAATATGTGTATGGTGTTCCTTCAAGTAACCAAGCTTTGAACATATCTTCTTCAAGTTATAACCATAGCAGTTATTACTCAAAGAGCAAGACTTCCTATGGCATGGGAGATAGGCATAAAACACCGCGAAAAGTAACATGTTTCTTCCTTTGTTCTTCTTCTTCTGTCTTTCACATATACCGAGAAGACTTGCCTGATGTTTTTCTTTGTTATTCGGTTTGTGTTTATATGAATTACAGAACAGCTTTGCGCCACTCCCAATGCATAATGAAACAGAGAAGGCGAAAGCCAAAAACAAAGATAATGGTAATAGTAAAGAAGAGGAATGTGAGTCCTGTTTGTTGGATGTTGAAGGGAATAGAAGAAGCAAAGGTGTAAGTACTGTGATCAAAAGGGATCAATACAACCTCCCTAGCTTTCAGACCAAGTATGAAGAAGCAATGTTCTTTGTGATAAAGTCTTATAGCGAAGACGACATTCACAAGAGCATCAAGTACAATGTTTGGTCTAGTACTCTCAATGGGAACAAGAAGTTAGACAGTGCATATCAAGAATCTCAAAAGAAGATTGCAGAGAAAGGTGGAACGTGCCCGGTCTTCCTCTTCTTCTCGGTAATGCAGCATACTCTCTCAGATTCATATTAGAAGATGTTATGCATAAACACACAAAAATTAAGAAATTTGTTTTTATCTAAAAACATCAATTAAAATATAAATTAAAACTTGATTCAGCCAATCATAAAAAATATATAAATATAATTGGTTGAACAATTTTCAATAAAGTCAAAGTTAACATAGAAAACTCAAAACTTCTTATATTTTGAAATCCCAAAAATCTTCTAAAACATTATATATTATGAAATGGAGTATGATTTATTTATTTTTGAGACATCTCTTGGTGGTCTCTGGTCGGTTTTGTTGTACCAGGTGAATGCAAGTGGCCAGTTTTGTGGTGTAGCTGAGATGACTGGGAGAGTGGATTATGAGAAGAGCATGGAGTTTTGGCAGCAAGATAAGTGGAGTGGCTATTTTCCAGTCAAGTGGCACATAATCAAAGATGTTCCAAATCCACAGCTAAGGCATGTAATACTAGAGAACAATGAGAACAAGCCTGTAACAAATAGCCGAGACACACAAGAGGTAAAAGAACACAATCTTTTAGTGGATCAAGAAGAAGTCATCTCATAGTGTTCACTTCATGTATAGGTGAGGTTACCACAAGGGAATGAAGTGTTGGACATCTTCAAGAACTATGCAGCAAAGACATCTATATTAGATGATTTTGATTTTTATGAAAACAGAGAGAAGGTTATGATACAGAAGAAGCTAAGGCTTCATCCGGTTCAGATAAAGGTACTGAACTCTCTCCTCTTTAGATCTCTCAAGATTCCTTTTATTCTGTGTTATTATCATGAGAAACATGACCTCTTTTACAGAAGAAAGAAGAAGAAGACTTGGTTGCTGACTTCATATCATTGGAGATATCAAATACAGTCACAGAGGGAGACACAGACTTAACAGGAACTGTGAACTAACTAGAAGAAGCTGTAGTGTTTTTGGTTTGGATTGGTTTGGATTTTATTACAAGTGAGTGGCTTCTTGTTCTATTGTTTTGTTTTATTGTGTGTTTTTTTTTTTAATTTGTAATCACTGGCAATGTAATAATTTGATTTTTATAGTGAAACGTGAGAGGACAATAAAAATGTTAGAAAAAAGAAATATACATGAAATGAGTTCTCTACGATCATCAATTCTCTCTTCAAGGTAACTCTTGTAATGCTTATGCTGAGTAGTATCGGTTCCAACTACTACTTGTTGACTGTTACCATAGGCTTCTTCAGAAGCTGCATCGTTCTTAACATCTTCTAGTGGTGGTTCAATGGTTGTTTCAGCTTCTTCCATAGCTGTCTCCATCCTAATAGGTGACTACGTCGGTGTAGTCACTTCAAGATCTTCCAGAGTATCTACATCGAGATCTCCTACTTCTTTATCAACTTCCACGTTTGTCAGAAGATCTTGATTCTCTTGTTCGGTAAGGATGGTTTCTGTGTCAGTTGGATTTTCTTCGACTGCAGGTTCATCAGCTTTATCTTTTTTCCTTGTGCTTCCACAGTTTCCTCGGCTTGCTCCTCTGCAGTCTCGGTTTATGTTTCTTCATTGTCACCTTCAACAATACTTTCTCAAGTTTAGTTGTTATCTTTTGTTGGATTCATTAATCGTTGAGCCGTCTTAGCTCAGTGGTAGAGCGCGTGACTTTTAATCCCGTGGCCGTGGGTTCGATCCCCACAGACGGCGACTTTATATTGTTACTTTTAAGTAGACTATTGACATTTACCATACATTTTCTACGTTGTTGCTTTTGTTATTTTTTTTCTTTGGGCCACAAGAAACCAACACAATTATTTCTGATAAGGAATCCGTAACGTGTTGAAACATGCGTTGGTAATAATTGATCAATCTACGATATAACATGTGATTGCTTGTGCCTACAAGAGAGGGTGTACACAACAACAAGCCAACGCCAGTTTCTAATTATTTATTTTTCACAATTAAGATGCGTAAAAGTCTTGCCAAACTCTATTTCTCACAATCTATACAATGTTTGTACGTTTTAAGCTTTTTGTTTGGAAGAAAGAACAAAGCCATAGACGTTTCCTGTTCTTCTCTAAAGGATTAAACCAAATATAATAATAGTGCCATGTTGGATATATTAGGATAATTAGAATCTCAATATATTTTCTCTCAAATATAAAATAATCAATTACAATGTTTTTACATAAAAACATTTTAATTACTATAGATCTTCTTGAACTTTTTAATTACATTATAAGACTAATCTTTTTATTTTGGTAATCATGTTAAATTTCATACCATTTTCAAAAGTTTACATGTTGCTTAACAACTTATTGAGCAAAACAAACAAACAAAACATTATAAGACTAATTTACCAAACATAATATATATATATAATGGAATTATGATTAAATAGTACTCTCTCCGTTTCAAAATGTTACATATTTTAGATTTTTTACACAGTTTAATAAAACACATTAAATTTGCATATATTTTTGTGATTATCTTTTTTTCATAATTTTAAGCCAATAAAAATTCAGTAAGTGCAATTATTTTTTTTGAAATTTGCAATTAGTTAATAAAACATGCATTGAAAATATAAAAATAGATCTTTTTGAAACAAAAATTTTCTCTAGAATATGCAACTTTGTGAAACGGAAAGAATACTATTTTATATAATTTTTTTATAAAAGGGTAACTTTATTTTTTTATGGACCGTTATTAAAGGCTTCTTTAATTTGATAATTTAATAGTAATAAACATTAGTATCTTGACCAAAGAAAAAGCAATAAACGTTACTATAAAATCATGAAGAACGACGAGATATATTGTAACAGTTCACAATCATCTTTAGAAAAAAAAAAACAGCTCACGATCAAAAGTATTAATTTGCAAAAAGCGGACCTTTTGAGGTATCATCAATGGCGAAGAAAGCGGTATTGATCGGAATCAACTACCCTGGAACCAAGGCGGAGCTACGAGGCTGCGTCAACGATGTTAAGAGGATGCACAAATGCCTAGTCGATCGGTTCGGTTTCTCCGAGAGAAACATCACTGAGCTGATCGATACTGACAACTCTTCCACCAAACCTACCGGCAAGAACATCAGACGTGCGTTGTTGAATCTAGTTGAGTCGGCTAGATCGGGTGATGTTCTCGTTGTTCATTACAGTGGACATGGGACGAGGTTGCCGGCTGAGACAGGGGAAGATGATGATACTGGTTTTGATGAGTGTATTGTTCCTTGCGATATGAATCTTATTACCGGTAAGTGACAAAAGTAGATTGTAGTTGACTTTGACTCTGTTCTGTCCTGATGAAAACATAACCTTTTTATTACCACTCATGATTTAATTTATATGTTCAGAAATGGTTTGATTCATGTAAATTATCTTTCTTGGGATCAAAGTAATCTCGAATTTATCAGATGATGATTAAAGGAATAGATTGTTTAGGGTTTCAGATTCAGTTTCAGGTTGGAATCTGGATGAGTTGAAGCATGTTTTGATGTTTTTATTTGGTTAAAGTCAATTACAAAAAAAAAGAGATTTCAATTACATAGTCTGAATATCTCCCTAAAATATGTACGGACCTGATCATTTATATATAAAAAATCAAATGCTATTTCTCATGTAGCTTCAGATTCACTCTTTTTCATATGATTATACTTATGTGGTGATTCTATCCTCAGATGATGAGTTCAGGGAGCTTGTGGAGAAGGTGCCAAAAGATGCACAGATTACAATTATCTCAGACTCTTGTCATAGTGGTGGTCTTATAGATGAAGCTAAGGAGCAGATAGGAGAGAGCACAAAGAAGGATAAGAAGGATAAAAAGGATAAGAAAGATAAGAAGGATAAGAAGAAGTCAAAGAAAGATTCTGGATCCTCTTCAAGATTTGGAATCAAAGGCTTGGTGCTTGAGGCTGTGGAAGAAGCATTTGTGTCTCAAGGGATCCACATTCCTCATCACAAAGATGAGAAAGAAGAAGTCAAAGAGGTTGAACTAGAAAATGGGGAAGAAGTCCATGTTGTAAACAAATCTCTGCCTCTACAAACCCTAATCGATATCCTCAAGCATGACACGGGGAACAATGACATCGAAGTTGGTAAAATCAGACCAACACTTTTCAATGTTTTCGGAGAAGATGCATCTCCAAAGGTGAAGAAGTTCATGAAAGTGCTACTAACGAAGCTACAAGAAGGTAAAAGTGAAGGTGGGATATTGGGAATGGTTGGGAAACTAGCTCAAGAGTTTCTTGAACACAAGCTGAACAATGATGAAGAGTATGTGAAACCTGCTATGAAGACACATGTGGGGAGAAAGCAAGAGGTTTATGCAGGTGCAAGCAATGGTTCTATTGCTGATAATGGTATTTTGATAAGTGGTTGTCAAACCGATCAAACATCTGCAGATGCGAGTCCTGTGGGGAAGCCTGAACTGGCTTATGGAGCATTTAGTAATGCTGTGCAGATCATACTTGGGGAGACAAAGGGTGAGATTACATACAAGGAACTTGTTATGAAAGCTAGAAAGCTTCTTAAGAAACAGGGTTATGCTCAACGACCAGGGCTGTATTGTAGCGATAAGTATGTGGATGCTCCGTTTATTTGTTAAGGGTTGGTACTCAAAAAAAGTATTTGGAGTTCCTTGTTGAATAAGTAATGTGATTTCTTTGTTGTTATGTTGTTTTAACTTTGATTTGAATGTATGTGTTCTTTGTCCATTGCCCATTTCATTAAAAAGACTCAAAATATAATTTCTGAGAACTATGGTTGCTGAGAAATTATTCTTTTAACTTAAATTTTGTATATTTTGGACATTCATATATGTCTACTAATGAAATGTTCAAAGGCCAAAGCAGAGGAAGTATTCTTGTTACTTAATAATATTACATCTATGTATCTTCTTGCTAATTTGCAATGTAACTTGGCTGCATAGCTTGAGGGTTGTCTCAGTCATCGATCTCTTGAAGCCATGCTAAATCTGCAAGAACACAACGAAACAAATCAACATTCGCGATATATACAAGAACCAGAGCAGTGTGAGAGTGCAAGACTTGATCTATATACAAATATAATATATATAGATTGGTTTTTATTACATATGAAAGTTACCCTGTTTATGAATACATAATGAATAACAAAAAAAGTACAATTTCTTATATCTTGGGTCTTGGGTATTTCTAAATTAAGTTGACATATGAAAGAACATTTTTTATAGTATAATAGATTTTCGACATTTAAAAACCAATGAAAGCATATCTACCACTACCAACAAGCGTTCGACAATGTATGGTTTGTGTTCTTCGCATTCACTATTACAAACACAGCCAACTACCACCAACAGCTACAGTTAATAGAGTATTCATCCCAGGATTGGAAGTTGGAACGAATATCATAGAAAAGCATTTCGAATAACTCGTACATATTCCATTAACATTAAAGTTAGATTATACATAAAAGGACAATGATGTGCCAATAATTAAATCTACATTACATGCATTCAAAAATCTTCATCATATTCATATCATGCAATCACACTATCATTGTTACCCTGACGATCTTTGCACTCTTCCTCGTCCATAGTGTCGCATAGATCACTCCCTCTAGTCTCTGGCAATCCGACCGCAAACAGACCAAGCAAACCTATAGCTAAACCGAACAACCCGAAAGACCAGAACCCGTTTTTCCGACCAGCCGCAACCATAATCGGGCTGAAAACACCACCAAGCACCAATGCCTGCCTAGTCATTGCGATCGCCGAGTTCCTCACGCATGTCGGAAACAACTCGATTGTGTATATCATCTCAATGTTAAAAGCTGAACACGCGCAGAAATAAGAGATCAGCTCTAATACCAAATGTAACGCCCCGTAGTTCCCGATTCTCATATTCTGTAACGCGAATATGAGAACGCTGGAGACGCCACCTAAGGCCGTAAACCCGATGAGTGCGTTTCTCCTGCTGATTTTGTCCACAAGGAAAAGCGTTATGAGGTTCGCTGGCAAATCCATCAACGCGTTAAACGCTGCACTCATGTAAACGTTGAAATCGAGGTTCGATAACGCTAAAGGCATCCCGTAATAGACCAAACCGATCCCAAACGCAACCGCCATTACCGCGGTTAATCTCCTAAGTGCCCATCTCTTTTCCACCAACACCTTCATGGCCGCGTAGATGTTAACACTAGGCTTCTCGTCTTCCTCCTCCTGAGATGGTAAGCTAGAAAAGCTCATGGTACCATCACTCGAAGGAATCGAAGCAACCCTTTTGAGAATCGAAATAGCTTCTTCTCTACGACCTCTAACGAACAACCACCTCGGAGACTCGCAGACAAAGAACCGAACCAGAACACAGTAGATTATGGTCGGAACCGAAGTCCAGATGTAGAGTATCCTCCACGAGTTCCCTCTATTGATATAAGCCATCGCAGGGAGAGACAAGAAGCCAAGCATGAAGCCAAAGAAGCTCATGATCCCGACACGTCCTCTCCATCTCTTCCCGACAAGCTCGGTCGAGAGGACAAGCGCACACGTCCCGATCGTAGCTCGACCAAACCCGTTAACGAACCGGAGGAAAGCGTAAACCCATATGTTCGGTGAGAAAACAGTTAACATCGTTGATATCGACATGAGGAGACAGGAGAGAAACAACATGTTCTTACGACCAAGAGAAGAATCAGCTAACGTTGAGAGAATCAAACCTCCGATGAGACACCCGACGAAGAAGGAACTCTCCGGCAAGCCTTTGACGAAGGAGCCTGAGCATTGGAGACTCCACTCGGAGATGACGGAGACGTGAGGAGGGAAGTCCCAGGACCATGAGGTTTTGGGGAGGATGCAGATGTTGGAGATGGAGTTGTGACAGAACGAGTCTGATGACTCGGTGGCGCAGTGCCATTTGGGTTCGAAGTCTGTGAAGACAGAGATGAATGTCTGTTGAGCGTCGAAAACTCCGGAGAAGGAAACTAAAGTGGCTTGAAGAAACTGGGCCCACCCAAAGCTTCCAATGTAGCTCTCTATCGTGTCGTCGAGAGATCTCGGCGGTGGTGAGTTTGAATCGTTGAGAAGCGGCTTAGTTGATTCAGCCATGTTTGGTGGTGTTTTTTTTTTTCTTTTCTTTTTTTTCTTTTCTTTTTGTGTTGCGCTTTTCTTGTTTTGTCTTGTGCCACAGCTTCTCAAACGGCGAGTCTTTTGTGCTGCTTTTATTACAGAAATTTGGTTTGACTTTTCAACATGGTAATAAAATTAATTTCAAGTTGTCAAATTTAACACTTTCTCTCTCTCTTTTAAAAAGCTCGCCCTTCGTTCTACCGAAGTTTCCACACATTTTATCATAAACAATTCCGAAAATAACTCTACTTTAATAAAAAAAAAATTTTATTTTTTTTTATATATGTAGTAGTTGGTGTAACTAATATGAATATACTCCCTCCGTTTCAAATTATTTGTCGTTCTGGAGTAGAATTTTTGTTTCAAAATAAATGTCGTTTTCGGTTTTCAATGCAAAATTTATTGGTAATATTCTCTATTCTATTTTTCTATTGGTTGATATATGATTAAGTGTATTGGTAATAGTGTTTTTATTTTGAAAACATGTAAAATTAAATGGTTTTTTAATCTGTGTGCATAAACCTAGAACGACAACTAATATGAAACAGAGGGAGTATATAGTAGCACTAAAAACACAAAACTACAAATCTTTATAAAACAAATAAAAATTTCAAAACAACAATCTTTGTAAAACAAAGAAAATATTATCTAATATATTTTTTTCAAAAAAATATTATTCTATATTTTCATTACAATTTTTATACATAGTCTCTCTCTTATCATTTTAACTGCTCAACATATATTTATTTAAATTATTTATATTTAAATATTTTTACATAAATAAAAGTATACTAATAATTTTTATGATTTTCTTAATACATATAAAATGTGTCAAAGTAACATATAAAAAAACAACAGAATATATTCGATTTTGTAACACTATTAAATAAAAATATTTTTTCTAAAATTTTAGAGGTTTCGATATACAAACGTTTTAAGTTTTTTTTTTTATATATTTAGCAGTTTAATCATTCATTACATTATTGTGGTTTTTCTGTTTATACTAAATCTGCACGTTAGAGTATTCCCAATAAAAAGTTTTATCATTGAATTTCTAAATATATATATATATATATAATATATTAATATTAGTATTTTATTGTGAAGTTATTTAACTTTATGCAAAATTCAATCCAACTTTTTAATACATTTATGTATATATTTTTAGAATCCAATGATATATCCCCGCTGGGGTGCTCTTACGAATCTATCTTATAAATCCATCAAAAGAAGATAGTGTATCTTATTCTGACTTACGCTTGTATTATATTACTTAATAAAATACAATGCCATGATATAATGTTAGTGTTAAGTTAATTAGTTTAGAGGGAAAGTGTAGCTTGAGTAAACAACAATTGTACAGTGGTCCTTGTTATGCTAGACAATAGGCTGGTTAGTTGAGACCACGAGACTCATGTGCGAAAGAAACTATACCAACTTGTAGTTAGAACAATACAAAGAATAAGATAGTGTGTATTACAACAGTTTTTTCTTTGCTAGATTTTTCTAAAACAAAAACTTTTGAATTACTGCGTCGTATATTCACATACTATAGAAGAACATAAAAGGGATAGTCATTGACTATATTTGTATACAGTTTTCATCTGTTATGACTATAATATGTAATTAAAGCAGGGATTGCCATACTCATATCCACATGTTCAGTTTTCTTTTTAACTACAATCCGTTTGATTGATGTGGAAGAAAAATCTGATTTGTTAGCCATAAAATATAGACACTAAGACCATGATTAATCATGAGTTCTTAAGTGGGGTTCTTAGCGTAATTTAAGAACCAATTCTTAACTTTAACAAAGAAAAAGTTAAGAACCGGTTCTTAAATGTCTTATTTAAGAACCGGTTCTTAAGTGTTTTATTTAAGAACCGGTTCTTAACTTTTTCTTTGTTAAAGTTAAGAATCGGTTTTTAAATTACGCTAAGAACCCTACCTAAGAATCTAAGGTTAATCATGGTTTAACGTCTTGTGGCCACAACCCATTTGGCACAATCGTAAGTTCGTAACGTGGCCAGACAAGTCATATCAGTATTCACTTTGATCGATGCGGAGACTCGACACGCAAATTCTTTTAAAACACACACAAAATAACTTTACAAATTTAGTAATTGAAACGAAGGTGCTGGAAGAAAACGATCTGGCCTGAGTTGATTTGGATGTTTCCACCGATCCGAATAGAGTTCGAAGATAATTAAATAGTAATATAACAATAAGGACATTGAAAAGTTTATATGATAAAGTTTTTAACGTAATTTAAAAACCGTCTTTTAACTTTAACTAAGAAAAAATTAAGAATCAATTCTTAAATAAGGTAACGTAACAACATTTACGATAAAAGTTTCTTCTTTTTTTGACAAAGAACATTTGCGATAAAAGCTAATGTTAATTTTATGGTATTCCCTTTTCTTTATGAAGTGACGAAACAACTATGGAGTAGAAGCAAAGAGAAAAGTTTGGGCTAGTTATATTGATAAAAATGGAAAAAGTAGTTGGTTTTCCTCTAACACATGACCATATATTAATCCTAATCATAAATCAACAACTCTACTAAAGATTTTGTTGAAAAAAGCCAAAATATTTGATATTCTAAGTAGGGCCGGAAATATATGTTTCATTTGCTTGTACCCATGATCGGTACTGATTTTGATAAATATGAAGGATGCAAGATGGTTAAACTAGTTTAGCACCATCACTTGCACCTCAAACCCCATGTTTAAATCCTTAGTTTGTCACTAAAAATATACATATATATGATATATCTATTCTTTTTGATCAAACAAAAGAAATATGATATATCTATTCTCAGAAAATCAGGGCAGTATTTTCCTTATTTAAATTATTAACATAGTAAGCAATGAAAAAAAGTTAACCACTTAAGCTAGAAAATAGTTGACCGACAAAAAACAAGAAACCAATTGCAATTCAGGAGGTCACGTGATGTTAGACTGTATTTTTTATCAATATAAACATAATCTACAATTGAATAGGTTTTTGTTTGGTGTGAGCTAAAATAGAAAATGCGCAAGTATATGATGATGTGTCTCCACTCCGAATGTTGCTGGCATATTCCATCCTGATCCTTAATACGTTTTGCCCCACCATGGAATTTGTGGACAAAAAAATAAGTTTGTGTGAGCCAAAATTTGAATCCAAATGATATAGACAAAGAATTTTCTATACCTATATAGTTTTTTTTTTGTAATCATTCGTCGATTTGATTGCATCTTCATTTGCAAAGATTTTATAAATCTAGCAGAAGATGATCTGATGGTCACATTACAGGTTAAACTCTTCAAACATAAAGCAATGATTTACCTTTCTAACTTGCTGCGCCACTAATATAATCTTATGCAGAAACTAATCTTAATAACCATCTTGGAAAATTATATTGTTCACCACTTTTTCTTGGAACACCTATTGTTCACCACTCTATTTTAAAATTTGTACAATATCCTTACGTAAACATGGTTGGGGCTAGAAGATGTATAAGCTCAAAGATGTGTATAAATAAGTAACAAGTTATAATCAAATACATTTTGCAAATGAAGATGCAATCAAACTATAAATTACTCAATGGAGTGTTAGAAAAAAGAAGACGATAAAAGTTTTGCATTGTCTAATATTACACCAATTAGTAATCTAAAGTTTTGAATTAATATCATATGAACAGTACCGGCCATAGGTACAAGCAAATGAATCACATGAAACATATGCTTCTGGCCTTGCTTAGAATATCAAATATTTTGGCAGAAATTTTTCAAAAGAGTAGTTGGTTTATTGTTAAGATTAATATGTTTGTAGTGATGGGTTTGAGTACAACTAGCTACCTTTTTCATTTTTAATAATGTAACCAGGCCAAAAAAAATTATTTTTGATTCCAGCACATAGCTTTTCAGGGCGGGGCTACATATGGATGATCCCATCGGTAAGGTAAAGCACTCAATGGGATAAGGTAAGTTGAAAAACTTTTCATAAATGAAAACTTGAGTATAGTTTCAATCAGAAATATCTCTATCAAATTATAAGCACTATAATCGGTTTAATCATAAACAATGCAATTCATATTGGTATATAAGCTGAGAATGTGGTAACTATATAATGTAAACAAACAATAAGTAAATCAATTGAGGTCTGTAGCTACTGGTTTCCGACGATCTTGTTGTGACTAACCATTAGGCGCAAGCTTAGCTCTCTGGTGCGATTTAAGGTCTGTAGCTTCTGGTTTCCAATCTCTTGCTTCTGGTGATGGCTTGAAGGCTCGGTTATTCTTTTTTTTTTGATTAACTTGAAGGTTTTCTAGATCTATAGAAGGACTCAGACAAATCTCCAAAGAAATGTGCAGTCTACGGATAGACTTTCTCTCCCGGTATGCAAATAGGTCCAAAAACGTGAGTCCGTATCCGTGTGGATATCCATAAATATCATGAAGTAGTTCCTTTCAGTAGAGTTCAAACTCACAGCCTGAGTGCATGAATGAGCCCGTCTTTACCATTGGGCCATGATGTTCCAAAAGGCTCAGTTATTCAGTCGATTGATGATGTGCAAAGCTATGTGGTGAGGGTATCAATCAGTTGGAGCAGCGCTTTGGGGAAGTCACAAATTACCGAGCGTGGTCTCATGTTATATCAAAAATACTCATCCCATTTGGCAATGTTCATCTCTCGTTCAAGCTCTTCCTTCTTGTCAGTCTAGTTAGCTAATTTTAAATGTTTATTGTCCTCTAGATCTTAAGGTTGTTTTCTTCTCCCTCTTCTGCATTGTTTTTTTTTTTTTTTTTTTGGTGCAAACTGCATTGTTTAGTTATGTTTCCATTTTTCTGCTACTAGTTAACTGTTTAACTTCTGTAAAAAAGAAATATTTGGTATGAAATTTTAATATTTACACAAAAAAGTAAATCAATTACATATAACATTTAGACTGGCATTTATGTTCATTTTACAAAAAGACGTAATGAAAAATGAGAAAATGAATGAAAATATAAAGAATATATATGTAGTTATGGTGTTGAATATGTTGATTGACCGGTTAATAACCAACTCTTTTGTAAATTCTTCGATTATAGTCAACTTAATCCGCTCTCCAAGGGAAAAAAATTGAGGTCTCGAGTAATTAAAGGACGGTCAAATAGTTGTTAACCTTTTAATAACTCCAAACAAAAGGAAATAATTTAGTTTTATATCTAAATTACTCCTGAAAATTACATAATCTTGATTTAGACAACATTTTCAGCTTCTTTTTCCTAACAAAACTTTATTTTATTTTATCTTATTCTCATCACAACGCTTGAAGAATGCTCATGATCACTGAATCAAGAAGAAGATGGATCCAAAGCTGTTGTTCTGTTTGCCACAAGGAGATGAATTATTTAACCCCCTCAATACTTTGTTTATTCAAATGGGTTGCATTCTCGTCTTCTCTCAACTGTTCTATCTCCTTCTCAAACCATGTGGTCAAGCTGCCCCCGTCGCTCAGATTCTCGTAAGTAAATTTTCTTTTCTTGCATTACACGAAACACCCGTTTTTAGGGCTTGCAAATGCTTAGGACTAATGTGATTTTTTTTTTTTCAGGCTGGTATTGTATTGAGTCCTGTTCTGCTCTCAAGAATCCCTATAGTTAAAGAGTTTTTCCTCCAGAAAGATGCATCAGATTATTACTCTTTCTTCTCCTTCGTTTTACGGACATCTTTCATGTTCTTGATCGGTCTTGAGTTCGATATACAATTCATGAGAAGAAACTTCAAGAAAGTCTCTGTAATAACCTTGACTTCCTTTATGTCTTCCGGTCTCCTCAGCCTCTCCTTGGTCTATATACTCACCCCTTTGCTCCAGATCAAAGAGGATTA
>MU107698.1:0-38239 GCA_012274485.2 Sinapis alba | reverse complement strand
GGAATCCGTTGGTCAACGAGAAAAGATTTTTTGAAACGTAAAAGAGAGTCAACGGAATTGAATAACTGAAGACGCACCTTCCATGTGAGCGGTGCGGAGAGTAGAGAGAGTAGTGCTCATGGATCGGTCTAACCCGACGACCCGACCCGAACTACCGGTTTTCTTAAGCTGCGTCGCCACCGCATTCAGCAGAACCCCTCGACCGCATCCGAGATCAAGCGCCGTCTTCACGCTCGACCAATCTCCCACCGATCCGACCATCCTCTGCGCCATCTCGTACCGGAGAGGCACGGCGGAGTAGAAAAAGTTGGCCGCGGCGAAGAACAAACAGACGGCGGAGAGCGCAGTTACGGCACCGAAGAAACCAGCGGAGAATCTAGCGGCGGCGGCGGGGGAGGAGAGGAAGGACTCGAGGAAGAGGCAGATGGGGTGGAAGTAGAAGAAAAAGGCGGTGGAGAGTAGAGAGAAAGCGATGGCGTTGAGGAGGAGGAAGAAGAGAGTGTGTTTCTGCTCGATCCCGTAAATGGCGTAGATCTGACCCCAATCTCTCGTCTTCCCCATTAGATCCGAATCTCAAAAGACAGAGACGGTTACAAAGAAACAGAGACGGTTACAAAGAAACTGTTGAAAGATCAATGAAACACGAGAAAGAGCAAGAGAGAGAGAGAGAGAGAGGAATCCTTCTCTGACACAATTCAGACCGTCAGTTTTTTTTTTTAATCACAGTGAAGCTTTATATCTGATAAAATCTATACATATATATATATATAACTATGTGAAGCTCTACATGAAAAACATCCCTCGCCGTATACATACATGCATAGTGTCATGCATAATCGTAAATCTGACTTTTATTTGTTTTTGTATTCAACAGTCAAACACAAAGATGAGATCGCTGACCGTTTAGTATTACTACTCTATCCCTTTTGATTTAATTATCGGAGAAAAAAAATATTTCAAAATAATTATCGTTTTAAAGTTTCAATACAAAATTTATTAATAAAATGAACAATTTTCTTAAATAATATTTTTAAGTTTTTGTCACAAAATAGTCTTCAAAAAATAAAATGACAAAAATAGTCTTTTTTTATTTTTTTTTTAAATTTGAAATTATATTCCCAAACACCCCCTTAACTCTAAACCTAAGTTTAAATTAGTTAATCTTAGGGGTATAAATGCATATAAATGCATTTTTTAGATTTAAAAAAAAAACTATTTTGGTCATTTTATTCTTTTAAAACTATTTTTATGAAAAACAAACTAAAATGAGATATCTAAACGAATTTCTCTAATAAGATGTTCTATTTTATTTTTTTATTGATTGAAATATATTTAGGTGTATATGTAATTATGTTTTTTATTTTAGAAATATACAAAGTCATATATATTTTCTTATATGTGTGCATAAAAACGAATAAAATGAAACAATGTAAAGTGTCCCTCTTTTAAGTTTTAATTGCTTTATGATTATTTGCTTTTATCATTAATGATATATTTTATCTGAATTTAGGCTGTTTGTTCGGTGAGTGACCACTCGTTCGTGTTTTTATTTCTTTCCTACGCATTTTAAGTTTGAATTTATATTTGTTTGTCTGGTGAGTTATCACCTTTTTCTTGTTTTTAAAAAAAATCAAACTTGTTTCGTTTCCTTAATCATGCATGATTCATGATGCATGATCATTCCATGCATTATCTTTCAACACTTTTAAATATCAGTCTTTTTTCGTTTGTTTTATACTTTTTCAACAATATTTCACATCTATTCATTAAAAATTCTTTCAATCTTGACCAGTGTTATCCTTGTTCGCTAATATTCTTTTAAAATCTTTTAAAACTTGATTTAAAAATTCAAAATAATATTGATTTAAAAATTTGTAGACATGAGGCCTGATCGGTTTTTCTTCCTATATCTAGTACAAAAACTATTGAAGGATTTACACTTTGGGTCACTTTTAGATTTATTAATAACACTTTGAGTCACTTTTTACTACTCACACACTTTTTCTAACTTTATCTTACTATCATTAGATTTACTAGTTAGAATAAAACCACGATAAAAGTGGATCACGTCTCTATCTCTCATCTTTATCTCTAGATTTTTTTTCTTTAAAAAATAAATAAATTGGTGTTGCGCTCCCAAAAATAATTCTTTCACCATCGAAGCCCAGCTCGGACGTCAGTAGTACGATGGTGAAGAAGGTCGCAGCGACGGAGGTGGTGGTATAGGCAGAAGAATTAATTGGAGATATTATTTGTGGGGAGAGGAATTAGTTATGGTGGAGGAAATGTCGAGAATCTCCGTTCAAGGTATGGTAGTCACCAATAGGGTTAGCGTTTCCGATCAGCTAAGCGATAAAAAGTTGTTGGAGACTCTGAAATCTCCTTCACCTTCCACCGACTTCGATGTTGCCTATTTTCATTCTTATGCTCACATCAGGATTCACGAAGAAGAGGTGAACAAGTTACTTTCAATCGCTTCTTCTTCCCTTTACCTTATTCTGCTTATAATTACTAGGTAACTTCTATATGTTGCACATCAATGACAATTGGTCTCTAATTTTCAAATAACACAACTTCAGACTGAGACAATTAGTTCATGAACTGAGAAAGGAGAACCTTTTGATCAATTTCCTCCATATTTTAGCTTCCACAAACACGGGCTTGTGATTATTTATCTCTCTGGTCAACTGAACATATGCGTGGCTTATTAAGTGTTGGGTTTTATTGAATTTTGAAATTATAGTCTTTTGACATTTGATTACTCTGTAAGTGATCCATGGTGAAAGTTTGTGTCTTATGTGAACCAAGACAATTGTGAGTTTTGAGATGTCCCGAGTGAAGAAAGTCATAAGCTTTTTCAGAAATTTTTGTTTAAACTGTTTTTAGTTGTTTAGTTTCTAAATGGTTGAGCTTTCTTTCTTTATGAAACTTGTGGGTTTAAAGCTTGTTGCTTTGTTATGTTTTGCAGTGTATGACTATTGTTTGTAATTATATTATGTTACCTTGTTTGAAAATTTTCATATATATCTTTGCAGTTCAAAGAGCAAGCTCAGACTATGAAGTTCTTAGTGAGATTAGTTCTATGTTTGGAGCTCATGATGAAAAAAAAAAAGATTATATTTGTATGAAGATCAAAGGAAATTATACTAAAAGGACACTAAGAGCCACTGCGATTTGAGATTGCAAAAGGCCTTTGTAGTTGGTAGCCTGGTAGGTTGACTTTGAAGTTTGAAGAATGACACTACTTAAAAGTTGACTTTGAAGGTGTACATGTAGATAACCCTTAATAATGTACATGTGGATCTCGTGAAAACGATGTACACCTGGATATAGTTTTCTCGTACACACTGTTGAAACACGCATAGTGCATACTAGCTTTGTAATTGTCTAGGTGGTCATTGTATTGTGGTAAGATGATCATTTGGATCTTTTGTGTACTAGCTTTTTAGAATTTCTAGATGGTCGTTGTATGGTGGTTAAGTGCTCATTTGGATATTGTATGTACATGTGTACACGTCTATTTGTGTACACGTCTCTTTGTGTACATGTGTACACGTCTCTTTGTGTATATGTGTACACGTCTATAAGAAACCAAATTTTAATTGTGATTTGGTTCTATATGTTGTAGCTTCCCACACCTCTAACTACAATATTTACAGATTTTGGCAACATACTTATCACTTCCTCATATGTTTTCTTTACCAATACCAATACTTTACAATATTTATAGTGAAATCATCATTTGTAAATGTAATCGAACCTTGATGGTGAAGCTACAAGGCATGAGTTTATGGCCAATGATACGACAAATTATGCTCGTTGTTTCGACGACTAAAATGGTAGCTAGTTTAGCACCGAGAACACCAAAATCACACATAGGATCCGGTCACCCTCAAAATCTGATTGAGAGAACTTCCACCAGACCTCGTCGTTGACCTGACGCAATCATTTCCCCATCTCTTATCAATCACGTTGTCTGCCTTCAGTCCCGGCTGAGACGGAGATTGAGCCGTCACATAGCAGCATCAGGTCTCTTCGCCACTATTTTACCTATTGTTCTAGGTTGTTTTCTGATCCTCCTCTTGCTGCGGTTATTTTCGGAGGATAAAAGTGGAGATGGAGACGAAGATTGAG
Organism: Sinapis alba; assembly: GCA_012274485.2. Classification (NCBI taxonomy): domain Eukaryota; kingdom Viridiplantae; phylum Streptophyta; class Magnoliopsida; order Brassicales; family Brassicaceae; genus Sinapis; species Sinapis alba. The sequence continues at coordinate 34,105 of MU107698.1, read as the reverse complement.
TCCTAGAGATTATGAATTGTGACCTCTTTTTTTCTTCTTCTTTAAATGACTATGTTTCTAAAACAAAAAAACTTAGATCTTGCTTCTTCTTTTTATTACTAAGTATTAATCAATAAAAGAATAAATGTGTGTTGTTTTTAATTTTTTTAAAGGAAAAAAACAATTTAAGTTTGCACAGAAACCAAAACAAATGGAAAAAGTTAGAAAGATAGTGATTTACTTAGAAAAAGTACCTCAATAGCATAAAGTGACTTATAATGATAATAAAAACTTAAAAGTGACCCATAGTGTTAATAACTCAAAACTATTTGGATATTGTTTCTTATAAAAAAAAATATAAAAATGGGAAATGTCACATGCATCTAGCTAGGTGCAATACGTATATAATTTTACAATGGCTTTAAGAAAAATAAAATAAAATAATTTCATAATGATCTCGTTTTCACCCAACTATCACTATAAAACCTTTAAATATCACACAAGTTTTACTTATCTGATTAAACTGTTGTGAACTTTCATCCCTAATGTCCATAGTATTTGAAAACCAATATCCTTTACTAGAAAGGAGTTGAACTTGTGGTGCCAGTGAACGGAGTAGGCACATGCTAAGGTCATTCATTTGTCGAAATCTGACTTCGACGCTTGCTTAGGCACATGGAATTTATTGTCACTTATTTACTTTCATAAGAAAACTAACAAAATATATTTTTCTTTTGATAAAGACATTAACATAAAATATTTATCAATTTAGTTTAAATATTTATGCTTTCATTTGAGATGAGGGTTCACACATGTGTTATTAGTTGGATGTTCTAAAATCTGTGAATCCACATGTCAAAATTTTATATCTTATTAATTTGAACATGTATGTGACAAACGTCCAATTTCTTTTTAAGAATAATGTAATGTATAAACAGAGATATGTAATCATATGCTGCAACGTATGTTATCATGGTTTCACCGGCAAGCAAAATTACATTTTTACAGTCAACAAGTTTCCAATATCTTATATATAATCTTAGATTGAGTCAGTTTGTAGTTCTTTTCTTAGTTTTACAAACGGTATCTTTTAGACAAGTTTCCAAGATCTTATATTTTGTTATGTTTACTACAAAAGCCAAAGAAAATAATTTGGCAGACAAGTGCTCCTATAAAAGTTTACAATTTTGAAATCAAACTACGTGTAAATTGTATATGAGACTATTATGTATGTCATATGCTTCTGTCAGTTGTGTATGCGACAGTTTCTTACCAATTCTGTTACCTTTTCTTTTTGGTAAAAACCATTTCTATTACTTTTTAGCTAGTATTTGTAACTTTTTATAATTGTAGAAGATGTGTATTAGTATCATTCAACAAATTAAAAGTTAAGATTTAATTTCAGAACTATAAAGAAAGAATTGAATTCATCAGAAAGAGATGTTTATCAACTAACCATTCATGCATCATTACTGACACTTTGGCCCTCCTCTATCAGTAATAGAATCGAATTATTTAGAATAATTATGTACTTACAAAAGTAAAGATGAAGACACAACTGTGACTAATGATGTGTGAGAAAAGCTTGTCCAAGGTTGGATTTTGATGGATTTTAAAGAGTAAAATCTTCTAACTAGAATCAAATCCAAGCCATTGTCGGCAGAATCATCTTTACTTTTGACCTTTAGACTAGTAGTACATATACAATTTATCAACTAGAAGCTACTTCTCTTAGGGTGCCAAACATGTCGGTTTAACCATCTTCAAGCGTTTTAGTTTGGTCTGATTTGATATTTTTATTCCAGTGAAAAAAATAAAATAAAATAGAGAAACAGTTCCCACAAAACAAAAAAAAGTAGCAGCCCAAGAAACAGGTTGAGGCGGCCTACTAAATACAATCTATTAACCCAAAAACAGACCACTAATATATATTTGGGCAAATGATATTTGATATTCTGGTTGATAATAAACGAAACACCCCCAATTCTCGTTGAATGTTGAAATAGTTTTGCAAATGAAATCCATTTCCATCTACAATTTGAATAGCATAATGCTATTTTTGAAAGAAGAAAACGAATTTCAATGATCTTTCCAATCGGACAAAAGAATCGGAATATAACGGTAATTCAAATAAAATTGCCTTGCTATACTTCTAAAAGACACAGATTAGTCATTTTGCCACTCCAAACCCAACACTAACAAATGATATAAAGATGAACTGTTTATCATAACTTGGGATCTGACTCGTGATTGCTAGTGGTTTCGGTTAATCAGAATAAGAATACTTAGCCTCCCTTTTATCCTCGTTGTTAATTTCTCAACCCGCATTTTTTTTTTTTTTGGTCAAACTCTACCCGCAATTAAGTCATATACTTACCAAGTAAATCGGGTTTGATATAGCAATTGCATCATCGATCAAAAGAAACTCTTAACCTGCACAAAGAATATATCAAAATGACACTACCAACAATGGTCAAGTGACCAAAACATTGGTATTTGGAAGTGATACTCCGAACAAATTGAGTCACTGCAAAACATTTAGGAGCCACAAACCATCTCAATCCATCATATGCCCTCGTTATTTTCTGCTTTCGAGTACCAAAAGACGGATCAACTTTGTTACTGTTTGAAATATCTCTGGTGACAATCAAAGAGAATTAAAGACGGGTAAAAACTCAAGAACTAAACTCCTTATTGCATAACCGTTGCTACCACTAAAGGATGAAGAATGGCTAAGGCGTGAGGCGACCTTTGTTTGGGGTTTACGGCCTCGGAGCCATGAAGCAAGGCGAATTCGAGAAAGCGTCGCTTCAGCTTCGTCTCGAGCCGGTTCGGAAGCCTCACGCCTCATCACGCTTCACTGCTTATGCGTAAGTTTCCTATTACAATTTATTTTACATTTTAAAAAGGAAGAAATTATGACTAAGAATATATTTACTTTCTGTTTATGGTTTCAAAACTTCTAATTACGAAAAGCTGGCTATTAATGTATTTACTTTTTTGAAATAAAAAAATTCAACGTGACTCTTCTTTGTCTTTTTTTTTTCTCTACTTATGGTTCTAAAGACCTTTGGTTCTTGTTTCTGCTTTGTTTTCTAAATCTCCCTATTCTTTTCTTCTCCCCATGTCTACTTCAACTAAACAAGTTGATCCAACAAGAAAGTATGCAACTGTTGATCCTAAGAAATTTGGTTGTTGGATATGCAACTTTTGTGGTAAAGTTATGAATGGTGGAGTTTTACGGGTTAAACAACATCTAGTAGGAGGTTTTTTGACTGTTACTCTCTGTCCTAAAGTCCATGATCATGTCAATGAAGAAGTCAAGAACTTCTTAATTAACAAGTCTAATGCTAAAGTTTCTCTCCAAATGCAACAACCAGCTTTTAATTATGATGATGAAGTAGAAGAACCAAGTCAAAAACGCCCATCTCAGCCCAGTCTGAAGAAACGTAAGGGTCCTATGGACAGGTTTGTTGATCCTGCCCCTCTTAATATTTTGAAAGGGAGAAAAGACAGAAAAGATATTTTTGGAATATGTGATAAAGAACTTAGGGGCAATGCTTGTAGTGCTATTGCAAAGTGGTTCTAAGATGCAATAATTCCTTTCAATGCTGCCAACTATGACAATTTCAAGGAGGCACTTGAATTAGTAGCTTAGTATGGTTCTGGTTTTAAGCCACCAAGTATGTATGAACTGCGAGTTCCTCTCTTGATTAAAGAATTCAAGGAAACTGAGAATCAACTGGTGGAACACAAGGCAGAATGGATAGCAAAGGGTTGTTCAGTCATGTCTGATGGATGACGTGATTCAGTTGTACAAAAAGACATCGTCAACTTCCTTGTTAACTCTACAAGGGGATCAAGTTTCCTCAAATCAGTTGATGTCTCAGAGGCTGTCAAAGACTATAATTTGTTGTTTAGCATGCTTGATCGTATGGTGGAGGAAGTTAGAGAAGCTAATGTTGTCCAAGTGGTAACCGACAATGCATCAAACTATGTTAAAGCTGGTATGTATATTTCTGTTTATTTTTAATGTCTTTTTGTTTATGTAGTTATTATAAATCTAACTTTTATCTTATATTTTTTTAATTCGCAGGGAAGTTGCTAATGACCAAAAGACCACATCTATATTGGCTTTCTTGTGCAGCACATTGCATTGATCTCATGTTGGAGGATATAGGAAAGATTCATTCACTTAAGACTGTGATAAGAAGCTGCATCTTTATGAATGGCTACATCTATGGTCATACATCTATGGTGAATATGATGAGAAGGTTTACAAAACAAGGAAATCTGCAAAGACCAGCAGTTACTCGGTTTGCTACATCATTCATCACACTTGGCCAGTATTACCACCATAAGGATAACTTGAGAAAGTTTGTAACTTCTCGGGATTAGAATGATGCAAAGTGGTCAAAAGAAGCAGAAGCAAAGAAGGTGAAACAAATCATTATGCAAAAGAGTTTTTGGAGAAATGTTCTTTATTCTATCAGGTTAACTGGACCATTAGTTAAAGTTCTTCGATTGGTTGATGGGGAGAAAAGACCAGCTATGGGATACATTTATGAAGCAATGGATAGAGCTAAGGAGACGATTTCCAATAACTTCCACAATAGAGAAGATCAGTACAAGCGTACTTTTGAAATAATTGATGAAAGATGGAACTGTCAACTCCATTAGCCTTTGCATGCTGCTGGCCACTTTTTGAATCATGAATTTCAGTACAAAGGACCTGAAGTGAATTGTGAAGAGGTTATGACATGTTTATACAACACCATTGATAGGTTAGTTCCTGAAGTTGCAACTCAAGATTAGATATTTAAAGAGCTAGATTATTTTAAGAGTTCTTCTAGACTTTTTGGACATCCCATGGCGATAAGACAAAGGACAACAAACGCACCAGCTGAGTGGTGGCTGTCTTATGGAGCATCTACTCCAACACTTAGAGATTTTGCTGTAAAAGTTCTGAGTCTCACGTGTAGTGCAACATGCTGTGAGAGAAATTGGAGTGTGTTTCAGCATTTCCATACCAAGAAAAAGAATCGCTTAAACCCAAAACCGATTGAATGATATGGTTTTTGTTAAGTATAATCGTGCTCTGAAACGTCGTTACAATCTGAAAGATACAATTGACCCCATTGACCTACAAGACATTGATGAGTATAATGAGTGGCTGGTAGGAAGAATGAATGATGATGATGACTCTGTTGATCTAGTGTTTGCAGATTATGATTTAACATGAGAATTGGTAAGCAAGTCATCTGGAGTCACTGAGCCTAGTTACCCTACTAGAGCATCTTCAAATAGGAGTGAAAGAGGAAATAACTCATCCACAAGCTCAACTCCAAGTCGAAGAGCTTCTCAAAAGCCATCACTGTCTCCAATGATGTTGATTGATGAGGATGATGAGAATGAAATTGAAGAAGATGTTGGAAATGAGGCTGATAAGTATGTGGACGTTGATGAGTATAAAGGGAGTGATGAATTTAATTCTCTGTTTGTTGGTTTAATTTTTTGTTTTAAGACTTTGGTGATTTGATTTTCTGTTGGTTTGATTCTTTGTTTTTAAGATTTTGTTGGGATCAACTTTCTGTTTTGAGTTTTGTTTTGTGGACGCTTATTTTTTATAAAGTTTTAAGGGTTGAGGATAATGACAAAAATTGGAAGAACATGAATAATTTTTATAACCTAACCACTAATTTTACGTGTAGTTTCAGATTAAGCCTTATGTTGGCGAGGTGTTCCGGAGAGACGCTATAGCTTTGAGGCGAGCTTGACTTTTCCATCGCTTTGAGGGTTGAAGCGCTATTTTAAACCCAGGAAAACAATCCATTTTTGCTGCTCCTTTTAGCTTCATGTGTTGGATTCAGAGACAAAACACCACCATGCAACAATAAACCCTATCCTGCACATGCCTCTGAGGTAATGGAATCCTTTGGAGCTAACTTAGACGGAGTTTGAGTAGACCGACCCACCAAGAGACCATCAACGAACCAAAACAACTAACCTATTACGCCTTTATGCCCATAAGATATGAAAATGCAAATCTCCACCATTCCAAAGATCTATGACGGGAAACTCCTGATCTACACTACTCACCACCATCTAAAACAAAGCTTCATGCCTCTATATATTTTGTAGCTATTTCAGAGGTTGGAACAAACTTCCTGCTATATCTGAAAAATAGATCCATCCTACTAAACATGATCCATCCTACTAAACAGGGACAAACCCACTTGAAGAGATGTGGGGTTAATTAACACAAGTAAAATTATATAAATTAGATTTGCAAACTATGTTCATTTATTAGTTACTGCAACATTGCACTATTTTAAACTCATGCAGACAATCCATTTATGCTGCTCCTTTTAGCTTCATGTGTTGGATTTAGAGACAAAACACCACCATGCAACAATAAACCCTATCCTGCACATGCCTCTGAGGTAATGGAATCTTCTGGAGCTAACTTAGACGGAGTTTAAGTAGACCGACCCACCAAGACACCATCAACGAACCAAAACTACTAACCTACTACGCCTTTATGCCCATAAGATATAAAAATGCAAATCTCCACCATTCCAAAGATCTATGACGGGAAACTCCTGATCTACACTACTCACCACCATCTAAAACAAAGCTTCATGCCTCTATGTATTTTGTAGCTATTTCAGAGGTTGGAACAAACTTCCTGCTATATCTGAAAAATCGATCCATCCTACTAAATAAAGACAAGCCCACTTGAAGAGATGTGGGGTTAGTTAACACATGTTAAATTATATAAATTAGATTTGCAAACTATGTTCATTTATTAGTTACTGCAACATTGCTTCATGCCTTTTCACAGCTTCGCCTTGCCAACCACGCTGTCCCTCCAGAAAAGAAGTTTACCATTGGATATGTTGACCTCTCGAGGCCGGTGGTGATTAGCCTCTTAGAGATACCACATATCGAAAGAAAATAGGAAGAAAGAACAAATGAGAAAACAAGTATGAGAGAAGGGAAGTGTCTTCGGCGTTAACTAGCCGTATACCCGGAACAAAATGTTTGGCTGATGAGTTACAAAAGAAAAATGTGTGTTTTTACGAGAGAACACGATTGTATCTTTTACAGTTGGTGCTTCAGTTTTATTTCTCTTTGCACAATACTATTAAAAAAATCACCTATTAAATTATCTAATTCCTTAGACCAAAAAAAAAAAAATCTAATTCCATTCCATTAATAACAGTTTCAAGAAAAACTACTACATTTATTTCAAAATAATTCATATTTCAAAAAAAAAATATTTTATATATTTATAGTAGTATTGTAAATTTTGAGAAATTAATTGTTCTATTAAACTTCCGTTGACCAAATTAAATTTATAAAAAATAGTTAATCATAAAAGATAATACAACTTAGTATTTATGAAAATTCTTAAACATAGTTCATTTTGAAACTAACTGAATATCATATAGCATTTTGAGTACCATTTTAATTTATCTTGTTAAAAAAACGTTTAAGCATAATCCGAGTTTTGAAGGTACAAACTAGATATCATCCATTTTAAGGGTACGTGAATGCAGCAGCAGCAGCAGCTTTATTACTATAGTAGAAACTAAGACTTTTTTTACCGCTGCTTCTTTTACTATTTACTTTCTTCACGATTCACATTCACCGACTTTGCAAATCGTAGCTTACCAATTGCCAACTGGAAAAAAAACAAACCGAGTTAAATAAAGATTAGCTTTTCTACTATAAACCGGGTATATAAGACTAACTAATTTCTTCTTTACCTTTGCTTTTTAAAACGTTAGCTCGATGATGCTGCAGCAAAGGAGGCTTGTGGCTAAAGGCTTTTCAGAGGCTGGAAGACTCCCAACTAGCATAAACAGCACCTATAAGCTTCTCATGCAACACTTGACCAGAACACGCTATGATTCCTCGGTCAAGACCTTCCAAGTAAACTCCTTTTGAGAAGTCTAAGTTCCTCCCACCCGCATCAGTCACCACACCACCAGCTTCTTCCACAATCACCACTCCAGCTGCGTGATCCCATATCTTCTCTTTGTAACTCGACTGTGCAAACTTCATAAACACTTCAGCGTCTCCACATGCAATGGCTGCATACTTCACCATGCTATACACTCGCATCGGCTGTTTCCTGAAGAAAGAATGCAGTTAGAGACATTTGAAACAAAACATATGTTATTAAAAAAAACATAAGTTACCTAACTCCCATGCTGTTGGTAAGTCCTGCAGTGAACAAGTGGTTTGAGTTTGCTCTCTCCACTGGCTCACAAACCGTAGCTAAAACCGGATCATCAACTGATGAAACCTTAAGGATTGTTGCAGATTCCGGATATCCACCAGTGATCAACGGTTGCATCCAAGCTTGGCCACTTCCTCTCTTTGCATACATGACACACCCTTTGGACACTGATCCAGCTGCTCCAGATTGGTTACAACCGTTACTCAAGCATTCTTTCTTGAGAGGATAGTTAGGGCATCCTAACACTCCCAACAGAACTTTACCGTTCTCTATCAGAGCCAAAGCAACAGCGTACTGATCACCACGAACAAACCCTAACGTCCCATCAACGGGATCAAGAACCCAGTGCCTTCCCTTAGGACCTCCAACGGAATTGCATCGACCAATAGCTTCTAGAATATCAGTCGTTCCTAAGGGCTTGTCTGGCTTTGGAAGCCCGTACTTGGAAGCTTCAGACAAGGCTTCATTGACAGCGCTCGAGACAGCTCCCAAGAGACCTAATGACTCAGCCTTGGAGAGAGACTCAGTGTCCTCTTCAGCAACAATCGAAAGGTTTTGACCACCAAAAACTTGGGCTAAAACCCAGCTCACAATCGCTTGAACACCCCAATCTGTTAACACAAACCCAAGTCTAAATTTATAAAAAGGAAACTAAAACACAGTCTCTGATGTCTCTCTCTAGTATCACAGTCTCATCAATGCAGACTCCTCCACAGAACTTACACACTAAAAAACATACAATCTGGTACTTTTGTCAGCTAACACACACACACACTTTCTCAATTACTACACAATTTAAAACTTGGAACTTTTGCAACAAAAAATATATACATTTTCACTATTACACACTATTAAACTACTAATACAATATCCAAACAATCTTTTGTTCAATCTAATTACATTTTAAAAAAAACTGTACAAGGTAAAAATAAATTAGCATTAGAACACAACATTAAGTGTCGACTTAACATTTAGACAAAAAAAAAACATAAAGTGTGGATTTTTTTTTTAACATTATGTTTCATGTTACAAAGGACACAACAAGTGACAATGGGTTCTGTTTCATGTTCAATGAACAACGGATACAACAGGTAACTATGGGTAATGTTTTATGTTAAAATGAAAAAAGACACAACAAGTGATTTAGCTCAATTCAGTACAGTGACAAGGATTTGTAAAACATTGGAGAGAAGAATAAACCCAGAAGAACCAAAATGGATCTCGAATTGCAATAAAAGCACAATTTAGATCGAACGTATAATCCTGCAAAAAACCATTAGGATGAGAGAGAGAAATGAACCTGCGACGGTGACAGGGGAATCATCATCCTTGGACTTAACGTGACCGTTGGTCGAGGAAGGAAGACGAAGCTTTTCCTGAACTTTAACACACAGGGAAGAGGCGAGGTGCACAACACGCACCGCCGTATCCATCTCCCTCGCTAAGAATTCCACCGCCATCGCCGGCGAAATCTTTTTGATGGAGGAAGAAAAGTAAAGGCCAGAGAAGGAGGAGGAGGAGGAGGAGGAGATATCAAAAGCTACGTTTTTTTTTTCTTTCTTTTCTCTCCACTGACTCTTCTCTACCTTTTTTCACTAAATGATCCTTTTTCTTTACTTTAGAATTACTTTAAAATAAAATCTTCTTTTTGTCGAGATTAAAATTAAATAATAATCTTTAAGTGTTTCACCATACAATATTTCTGGAAAATTGTTTTCATGCCTTGTAGTTTTATATATATTTTGGAACTACCCTACACCTTTCTGAGCTACTAGTTTAAGAATGTGGTGCACTTGGATAACTTTTGACATCAGGCTACCAAATTATGTTTATATGTTTTGATTTTGACGCTTTTCTAAGTTATATTCGAAATAGAATCTTAGGGGATATCTTTTGGCATCTTTGATGAGCATTTTCTTAGAGTTGAAATAACTTGTAATAGTTTTGTGTATTTGATACACATGGGCAATAACCCGTTTATATACAACCAAGAGATCTTAACCAGCTAAGGACTTAGAGTAATTCACATCATTATCATAATAGTATAAGGAATTATCTTAAATAACCTAGTAGTTATCTTATTAAGAGTATCCAAAAAATCAAAACTCCAAGAAAAAATCATATTATATTTTCAAAACAGGCAATTATCTCAAAGTAAAACAGTAACATGTCATTAATACAATTAACCTTTTTTAAAAGGACACCAATACAATTAACATTTTTAATGTTTCATAATTCCAAAGAAAATAAATATTTTTAGCCTAGCTGTACTGTACATCAATACAAAACAAGTTAAAAGCTTCTTATGGTAACAAAAAAACTTAACATGTCGTATGTCGGGTGGGGTTTGTACTTTTCGGACTTGTAATTGTAGTTAGGTGAACAAAAACACGTGGGAATAAAAAGGGTCGAAATACCAAATTGAATACTTACTGCTAATACATTTACATACTTTTGACAAAAATAAATTCACATATACTTAACTATTCATAATTGACCCCCCCCCAAAAAAAAGTCATATAATATTTCCTTTTTCGTATATGTCCGTTTTTAACTGCACGATGATTTATAACGTGACAATAAACTAAACAAGTTGGAGATAAACAAACGCGTGGACGGCTTTTTTTCTTCCCTTCGCATTCGCTTAATAATTTAGAGAAGAAAAACGAATTTATAATTGAAGAGGTCAAATGTATATAGACCGTATATGTGGAACTGTGCATGCTCATGCATGAGGACAAACATGTTACAGGGAGCTCATGTGGTGATGTATAATCTATACTATTAATCTAACAGTTCATTTAATTATGGGATTTAAATATGTTAGTGTTAGCTTGTCATCCGTCCAAGTAATCGTTACGTTGAATTCTCGTTGTTTAACTAGCAGGGAAACGAATGACATAAATAAAGAAGTTTTTTGATTATGAAGCTGGCTTATAAATAAAGAAGGCCCTGATTACGAAGCTAAGGGAATCTTTAACTATAACACCAAATTTAGTGTTTAAATTATGTAAAATTTAGTGTTTTGGTGTCATATTTTTTATTCATGTTCAACCATAACACCAAATATTACATCAAAATTAATATTATATATTATCTGATTTTTCACTTTTAATAAAACTTATATTTATATTATTTATAATTGATAAATAAATATTTTAATACACTTAGATATAATATTTGTTAAATTTTTGTAGTTTTATGTTTAAATTTTTTATTTACGTTTATATTTTTTGGTTTAACAATATTATACCTTGTATGTCTTTATTTTATATATTAATTATATTAAAAATTAGAAACAATTAATTATGAAAAGCAAATAACAAAATAATATATTTGCTTTAATAAAAATATTATTTTATTTTTTGTGAATTTAATAGTATTACAAAGTTTTAATTATTAACTATTAAATCTAAGTTTACAATAATGTAATATTATTAATTATTCACTGCTGATTAAATATTACTTAAATAAATATTATAATCGAAATTTTAAAATAAAATATATTATAATGTAAAGTAAATGATAATAATTATTTAGTGATTTTTTACTTGAAAATAAAATAAAATATAAAAGATCTATAATATTTTATTTTTTATTGTATAAAGAAAATGATAATAATCAATTAGTGATTTTTATTGAAAATAAAATAAAAATATTATAATTATATAAAATAATTTAAAATATAAATAATATAATATATTTATGTTTAGTTACAAATTGTTACAAATTTAAACTAATTAATAATTATTATGAACTATATTATCAAATGAAATGCAAAATATGTATGTTAAATATTTGGTGTGATGAATAGTGTTATATCATTTGGTGTAAGTGTAACACTATTCACTCTACATCAAATTTGGTGGGATGATGTTATTTTTGGTGTACCATTAGAGATGAATTTACATCAAATTTGGTGTTTTGGTATCCTATTGGAGTTAATGTAAGTACCCATTCCCAAAAAACACTATGTTATTGTTTCCCCTTTTTCAATGAGTGCTATAAATGTTTTTTTTTATATAATTAGAGTTGGATCCGTTCGGATATTAGTTTTTTTCTCTTATAAAAATTAATAGTTTATATATATTTTAATTTTATAGATATATAACATTTACAATATTAATTATTTGTTTTAAATGACATGTCTACAAATAACATTTCTATTGTTTATGTGTTGTAATTTAATGTTTAGAATATTCAATTCCTTAGTTGTTTGTTTATATGAATGTATCTGAATGTATATGGAAGTATTTTAAATATATATTTCATTTTAAACATAGTATAAAAATTTCCAATAAATGGTTCATAAATTATACACTTGATAAATTATAATATATATTATGATACAGTCCTTGCATCCCTTTCTTCGTCGTTGGAACTATTGTGCAAGAGTGTGGATTTGCCAAATCTTATCGTTATTATGTCATTGTTGCGTCTCCATCACAATACACTGTCTCAAGCATCGACGATTTTCATAAATAAGTTCAGTACTTTGTTCTTTTATAAATATATACAAATTTCATAAAAACTAATGTTTCAACTACTAAAGTCTTCAACACAAGTGATTATGTAGTAATATATCAACAAAGTGAGAAGTAGACAAAATAATGTCTTGACGTGAAGATTTAAGTTTGTGAGTCTTATGAATTGCAGAGATGCCAAAAGAAAAAAACAATAACTCGGCCATGCTTTTTGTTGTTATTATTATTATTATTGTTTGGAACATCAATACTTTTCTATTAACATCTTCCTTTCACTAAAATGAAAAGTCTAATGGAAAAATTAAAGTTAAAAACCTTAAAGGACTACAAAAGACAAATCCAACCGATTTTAATTTACATGTGTTTGGTTCCAAAAGAGTTAGTTGCCACGTTGTACGACACACGTCAATCATGCAGTAATTCCAATCTCTCCACCGTGACGCCTCTCTTCCGATCACCAAAAGCTTCAACGTGAAACCCTAAATCGATTTGAAGCCCTTAACTTCTTCGCTTTGAAGTGTCTCCATCTCCGGTTAGAACCTTACAAAGTTCTTAACCGTCCACTAAGGACGGTTAAGCTGTTGCGACCATCTTCAACGCTTTATTCTCTGATCCAATCTCTGGTTGCTCCTTCGTTTTTGCCTTCTTCAGATCTTTCATGCCTTCTCCTACTGTTAGGGAAGTGAAGCCCGCTCCTTGGTACACATGACACAAGAACTTTTAGACGCCCCACTTAAGACTGACATAATAATGAAGCCTTGGTATCTCTTCCTTTGAAGCTTGAAAGGATACACCGTAACGAACGAAGTAGGAAGTAGATGTGTGTTTATTCGGAGCACCACCGTTAACTCTAATCTAAGAAAGATCGGGACTTTATTGAATTCAATCTAGAAACCAAAGAAAACAAGGAATAAATTAAAGATTTGTTCGATTTTAGATTGAAGAAACACTACAAAATAATCGCTCCTAGACTCGAAATGTTTTACAACCAAAATACAATAAAATCTTATACTCTCTCAGAAAAATCAAGAGGTGTGAAAAGAGAGTTTTCTCTCTCTAATGAAGAGAATGAACCTTCCGAACAACTATACTTTATTAATCTTTTGCAAACCTTATTTTTATTTTAAAAGAAGAAAAGTTAATTGTGTTATTAACAAATTTTGGTTTAATACGAACCTGGTTAGGCAGGTTTATTGGATCACTGGTTTCAGGGCTTTTAAGGTTCAACTTTAGTTAAGTTTTGTCATTAGGCCAACCCGTAGCTAATTTTATCTCTCCTGGGCCATTTAGTATATGTCGTAATAGAATTGTGGGCTTTCTTATGAATACTAATTAGCCGAAAATTCCGAAGGCCCATTACTAATTTCATGGTGCTTGTCTACATTAGTGAGATTTAGTAGTACTTCCCAATTAAATGTCTTAGATGAAAAAAAAGAAAATTGCTAAATTAGACAATGCTAACGTGGGATGAAAAAAGACAACGATGACGTGGCAAGTGGTAACCTAAAGAGACCAAAAAACCTTTGCCTAAATTTAAATCAGAGTTTGCTCTAACAATTAAAACCCTCAAAATCACCTTTCTTCACTTAACGGCAGCAGCAGCAGTAATGATGAGGAGCTCATCCAACGGTGGCGCAATGGGCGGACGTGCTGCCGGAACCGGCGGTGGAGGCAAATCGTCATCTCCAGTAGACAAAGAAGTCGACTACGCTAATTACTTCTGCACATACTCTTACCTCTACCACCAGAAAGACATGCTCTCCGACCGTGTCCGTATGGACGCTTACTTCAACGCCGTCTTCGAGAACAAACATCACTTTGCCGGAAAGGTACAGAAACAGAAACCACTTCTCTTGACGTCATTGGTCTCTCTGTATATTGTAATAAAACTTGCTTAACTGTGTTTGTTTTGTAAGACGGTGTTGGATGTTGGAACGGGAAGTGGGATTCTAGCGATTTGGTCAGCTCAAGCTGGTGCCAGGAAAGTTTATGCAGTGGAAGCTACTACAATGGCTGATCATGCTCGTGCTCTTGTCAAAGCCAATGGTCTTGAACATATTGTTGAAGTGATTCAAGGTTCTGTCGAAGATATTTCTTTGCCAGAGAAAGGTATTCTTAAGTACTAAAGACAGAGAGTCTTACTGATTTTCAGATGTACTTAGCCGTTTTGTTGTGACCTGTTATGGTATTATTACATTAAGCTAATATATGTGTTGTTATGTATTCAATTTCAAATGTGCAGTTGATGTAATTATCTCCGAGTGGATGGGATACTTCCTTCTGCGTGAGTCCATGTTTGATTCTGTTATATCTGCTCGTGACCGTTGGTTAAAGCCAACCGGTGTCATGTAAGTTGTTTCTGTTCTTTTGAAAGATGCAGCATGGATGATTGTATCAAATGATTTGATTTAAATCTCATGAGCTAACATTAGTTAACAATGTGGTCAAAGATTTGGTTTGATGTTTTTGTATATGTGACTAATAAAGCTTTGAATCCAATAGGTACCCAAGTCATGCTCGCATGTGGCTTGCACCCATCAAATCTACTTTGTCAGATAGGAAGAAGAATGATTTGGATGGTGCAATGGTGGATTGGGATAACTTCTCAGATGAGATCAAAAGCTACTACGGCGTTGATATGAGCGTTCTAACAAAACCTTTTGCTCAAGAGCAAGAAAATCATTACATACAGGTAGGTGACATTAAAAGACTTAACATAAGGTCCCTGGCTGACTAATGAACAATTTGCTCTGTTCTTTGAATGGAAACCCATAACAGTTTGTCATTTTTGGGGGCAGACGGCTATGTGGAATGACTTGAATCCACTTCAAGTAATAGGCACACCTACAATTGTCAAAGAGATGGATTGTTTGACAGCCACTGTCAGTGAAATCGAGGAAGTCAGATCGAATGTAACCTCAGTCATCAATGGTCACACAACGCTATGTGGTTTTGGTGGATGGTTTGATGTTCAGTTCAGGGTTAGTTCATATACAGATTCTTTGTGTTGCATCATGTGTTAAAGAGACTCTTATACTTGTTTTTTTTTTTTTTAATGTAAATAGGGGAGAAAACAAGATCCTGCGGAGCAAGAAATAGAGTTAACCACAGCTCCAAGTGAACATCACTGCACACACTGGGGACAACAGGTATGTTCTCCCTCAGCTCATGTCCTATGCTATTATTAAGGCTTCAAACTGAAAGACAAGTTATGATCTGAATGTGGCAGGTTTTCATTATGTTCAATCCTATAAATGTTGAGGAAGGAGATAATCTGAATCTCGGTTTGGTAATGAGCCGGTCCAAGGAAAACCACAGACTAATGGAGGTCGAGCTTAGTTGCGAGATAAAAGAGGCTTCTGGCAACCATAAGGAATCATTCAAGAAGACGTATTTCATAGAATGATTATACAGATGCATGGAGCTTGGTGGCTCTTGTATCCAATGAATGAACCCAAATGTAATATTTTACTATTCGTTTCCAACTCTTTTTTTATGTAACGAGCAATTTACATTGGTACTATAAACTAGAATCTTTACAAGATTGTTCTTAAAACAAATTTTGATTAGTATTTAGTGAAACTTGCTAGATTGTTAGCTTTGATTCAGTCAACTTTTTGTGTTTCCAGTGTTTTATTATACTGAGAGATTTGGATCACATATTATATAATATTTTTCATGTTTAATGAGTTTTGGAGAAATCTGAAAACTGTTTTGTAAACATTTAGGACAATGACAAAGCATCAAATTTGCAATAATGGTTAGTACTTTTGTATTCCTCGTTCACATTGTTGATATGATATTTACGGTTTAGGAACAATTTTTTTTTGCAATAGTGAAAAATAATAGTCTACAGTAGAGCCGCAAAATTTATAAGGTGAGTGTAGGCCGAAAAAAGAATGCCAACATACGTTCACAAGCATGTATCATTATTACCCATCCATATTGATATAAATTAGCCCAATGATATAGTATTGGGTCATATGGAAGTTGATCTACCCTTTGAAGCCCATATGAAATTCTAAAAAATGATTTATAATTTAAAAATTGACAAGATGTTTAGAAATCAGATTTTGGTAAACCTTTACCAGTGTACCACTTGAATGATATCCAATAAAACAAGGGAGAATAATACCACATTATCAAGATTTTTTCTAGATATATCTTACCAACCGTCATCGCGAATCTTTTACCAGCTATCTTTCGCTAGAAGTGGCCACAAATTGAATATCCATTGAAAAAAATCACGATCCGATCTATTTTGTCCAAATAATTAATTATTCAATTTGATTAGTATCTATTCTAATATTTGATGTTTAGATCCAGAAAATATATTTTAATTTGATATTGGATTCGAATTGTTCAAATAAAAGAAAATTTCAAAATTAAAAATAATAATATTTTATTATAAAAATAAAAAAATTACTTACTTTTTAAAACTTTAATAATTAAAATAATCAATTTAGTAAATTGAAATATTATAAGACTTACATAAAATATAATAATTATAATATATATATATATATATATATATATATATATATATATATATATATATATATATATATATATATATATATATATATATATATATATATATATATATATATATATATATATATATATATTACAAATCAAATCTGAAACACGTTCCTAAATATATTAATATTTATAATTTACTTCATTTTTATTGATGTTACGTTTTTTAGTATTTGTTTTGCTTCGTAGAGTTATAAATATCCATATTTTCTAGTTCAAAGTGAACCAAGTAACGAATCAAATCACAATTTACATATATATTTTTCTCAACCCCATATTTCACTACCTTCTTTAAGTAATAGTTCTATAATCTATTAGAAAATTTTCAACAAACCTCCACATTTCCTCTATATGTTTCTTAACAGAATAATTATACTAAAATGGGTTTCTCTAATATATTATTATGTCTATCTAATAAAAAATATACTTTAGAAGAATATATAGTAAACTCTATTATAAAAATGAGTTTTATAGAAAATTATATTTTCCCCTAAAAGTAAAAATTGTATTTATTCCAAGATGTATCTCTATAACATACTTTTTCTATTTTATTTTTTTCATTTAAAAATATGTATAGATGGTCATATTTTCTATTATTATGTCGTTAAACCACCATTGCTTATTAATCTGATGTTAAAAGTTCATAGAAAGTTCAAAACAAACTTATACAAATCATATGTTATTAAGATGAAAAAATACAATTTAATGATTGATGTAGATCTCTACTTACAATTCACTCATGGAAGAAGTATCGATAATATCTTTTGTTCACTAGGAGTTTTGATCTTGACCATATTTTCCCTTTTGAATCATATCGGTTAGTTTTGGATTTGTGTGAGTTTGATTTCAATAATTGGTATCAAAACTTTATTGAGATCAATAAACAAACAGAGAGAATAAAATAAAAGGCTTTGTGAGAAGACAGAGCTATGAGAGATCTAACCGTGACGACCAAAGCAAAAGAGAGTAGTCCTTAATGTCCAATGCTCAATACTACAAACTACACAGTATGGAGCATGCAAATGAAAGTGGCACTGAAAGTACATAAAGTTGTCGAACCATGCATAGACGACGGAGACAAGAATGATATGGCAAGAGCCCTTCTATTCCTGTTGATACCTGAATCTCTAGTCCTACAAGTTGGTAACCTCGATACATTTAACGAGGTTTGGGAAGCAATTAAGGCACAACATGTGTGAGCAGATAGGGTTCGAGAAGCTCGACTACAGACTTTAATGGATGCTTTCAGTCGAATGAAGATGAAAGAGACATATATCATTGACGATTTTTGGGCAAACTTGCAGAAATATCTTCAAAGTCGGCAGCCTTAGAAAAGGTCATTGAAGAATCTAAACTTGTGAAGAATTTTCTAAACAGTCTCCCTCGAAAGAAATACATACATATCATTGCTGCGCTTGAACAAGTTCTTAACCTAAACAAGACGAGTTTCGAAGATATTGTTGGAAGGTTAAAAACTTACGAAGAAAGAATCAAAGATGAAGATCAACAAGAATAGCATCCGAAGAAATATTCTCAAATCCCTAAATATGAAAATTTCTTTATAACTCTCCTCTACTAAGATTTTATGAAACTTCCTTTACTGATGACAAAAAAAAAATTGTTTTACGATCCATTTTCTAAGGTTAATCTCTATCTGCTTATTCTCCAAGTGATCTTTAGATTGACTCAGGTTTGGCTATCGATCCAGTTCTTAAATCTTCAGTTTTGCTACATCTCAATCATTCTTTTTGTATACTTGTTGAGCAAATCACGCTGTAGATTGAACCTGGTTCGAGCTGTCCATCTGATATTTGCATTTTCAGACGTTTGATAATAGTATGATATGATTGATAGAGGAGGACACTCAGGGACAGTGACTGATGATTATGCGGAAGATACGACTACGAGTGCTGTGTTTTCTCAGCTTGTTCGTCATCGTGAAAGGTAGAAGATGAAAGGAGATACAGCAGAAATTGTTTGTTTTGAAAATTTTACTCAAAGCCAAGAACAAAATATTTAAAGACGTGTTCATTTACATGGTTTAGTTTCGAATTTTTAAGGGTGTAATGTGTTATGTAATTTAGCAAGTAGTAACGGTTTTTAAACCAATCAGAAAGTGATTTTTTTTTTTTGGAACACAAGAAAGTGATTATTACATTTAAGTGTTTAATAAAGTTTTTTGGGTTCATTTATCAATGCGTACATACATAGTTTAGTGTGGCAGGCCGGCGACGACGACGTTTTGTGTGGCAAGTGGCTAACAAAGTCGTTTTGGTGTGGGAAGCAGAGAACGACGTCGTTTAGACTTCGGAGTAGTGAGTACACACGCGTGACACGTTTGAGTGAGAAGAATAAAAAAAATAAAAATATTGCGGTGAGCGTAGATCGAACACGCGACCTTCAGATCTTCAGTCTGACGCTCTCCCAACTGAGCTATCCCCGCTTTTGTTTACTGTTCCACTTGTTTTAACTTTGGCACTCTTCAACAATATTTGTTTCTTTATTCTGCAACTCTACATGAACTTGTTGATAGATTAGCAATGTTTATTAGTAATATATATCATTAACAATGATTAAGTTAATACAATTATAAAAAATAGAATACATGGTGAATGATAAAATACAAAATACATAACAAAGTAGCAAAAGCAAGTAAATATAACATATTTTCATGACAATTATTTTACTTTGTAAAATCTCCAGCAAAAGCTACTGCTCTCTGGCATTATTCTTCTTGCATGTAAGTCAAGTTTTTATACGAGTTCTTTACTTCCTGCACATGATTCCGTATCCAGAAGACGCTCCACGGGTGCAATCCAAAGCTGCATATTCAATCTCTGACTTAACGGACTCAATCTTTGTCTGTGATTCAGAGAAAATGCAAGTGTTACAGTCATTGGAGAGAAGAGATGAGGTCTTGAAGCTGTCTTCACCACCAACCACTGGCATTGCAACCCCAGCTTTAGCTGGATTCTCGAAATCAGGTTTATAGGTTCTTCCCAAGATTCCGTCTACCTTTGGTGAAAGGTTGAAAAACTTGAACTGAACCTCGAGATGTGCAAAGCAGTCATCTGATGGCACTTTGTAGCTGTGGATCCTGTCGTCTTCTTTTGTCACTGGAACCACGTTGACCATGATCTCGGCTTTGTCTTTGATTGTCACGATCACACTGTTTCTCATAGTCACTCTCTCGATCTTGATGTCCTTGTTTGGTGAATACCTAGTTTATAATAAAGATAATAATATTGGTTTAATGAAACATATTGTTATAACTGAGTTTATGATCGAATACTAAGAGCATCATTATCCCTAAGAACCCCAAATGAGATTCTTATTTTTTTTTATCTGATTTTTTTTTTAAAAAAGAATTAATCGCGGGCCGGTACGTGTCAGTGGAGTCCGTAAATAGTGCAAAAAACGGTTCTTGTTTAAGAGTTTTTGGAACCATATCTTGCACTGTTCACGGGCCCTACATGTTAGTGGAGTCTGCAAATAGTGCAAAAGACCCCCTTAAAAGTTTGGGATAAAGATGGTCTAACCAGGTAAAGAGAGTTTCCTCCGGGACAGATAAATCTTGGCCATCGAAAGTGAACTTGAGATGGTCAACTTTGTTGTCCCATGTGGCGGTTTTCGCGGCTTCAAGAGAGAATTTGTGGGAGTTGAAAAGGAAGCCGAGAGCTTGGATCCATGTGAAGTCTCTGGCACGACCAGCGGGTCTGTGGCCAATGAACCTACCATTGATCTGAAGGTCAGAGTCAGAGACGAGGCTGAACTCTTCATTGCTCTTTCCATGGAAGTAGAACACAATGCCGTCTCCTCCAATGAACCTCGGGTCATAACAAGCTGATCCAGGCCTGTTGCAGTTTGGTTTCCTCACTATACAAAAAACGTATGATTCAGCATTTCTTGAAAAAAATGTAATAAAGAGTGCACAAGAACTTTGGGGAATGTGGAAACTTGTATGAGAAGGTATCAAAAAATCTTACTGCGGCATTGGGATTTGCAAGTGGGTCTATCGCAATCTGCGTAGCAAACTTTGTACTTGGAGTTCATAGCAGTTGTGCTTGGACATTCCTCTGGACATTGAATGTACTTGCGGTAACATCGAGTGTAAGGGTTGCTACAGTAAACTCCAGCTGCCTTGGCTTGCAAGAAACAAGTTGCANGTACTTTGTAGTTATGGATTCTGTCGTCTTCTTTTGTCACTGGAACCACATTGACCATGATCTCGGCTTTATCTTTGATTGTCACGATCACACTGTTTCTCATAGTCATTCTCTCGATCTTGATGTCTTTGTTTGGTGAGTACCTGTTTTTTAAAGAACACGAACTTTCAAGAATCTTGAAAACGTGTTTATGAAATGAGTTGTTGATCAAATGCTAACCAGGTGTAGAGAGTTTCTTGTGGGACAGATAAATCTTGGCCATCGAAAGTGAACTTGAGATGATCGACTTCCTTGTCCCATGAGGCGGATTTGGCCGCTTCAAGAGAGAATTTGTGGGAGTTGAAGAGGAATCCAAGAGCTTGGATCCATGTGAAGTCTCTGGCACGACCAGCGGGTCTGTGACCAATGAACCTACCATTGATCTGAAGGTCAGAGTCAGAGACGAGGCTGAACTCTTCATTGCTCTTTCCATGGAAGTAGAACACAATGCCGTCTCCTCCAATGAACCTCGGGTCATAACAAGCTGATCCAGGCCTGTTGCAGTTTGGTTTCCTCACTATACAAAAAAACGTATGATTCATCATTTCTTGAAAAAAAAAATGTAATAAAGAGTGCACAAGAACATTGGGGAATGTGGAAACTTGTATGACAAGGTATCAAAAAATCTTACTGCGGCATTGGGATTTGCAAGTGGGTCTATCGCAATCTGCGTAGCAAACTTTGTACTTGGAGTTCATAGCAGTTGTGCTTGGACATTCCTCTGGACATTGAATGTACTTGCGGTAACATCGAGTGTAAGGGTTGCTACAGTAAACTCCAGCTGCCTTGGCTTGCAAGAAACAAGTTGCAGCCACAAGAGAAACCACTAGCAAAAGGGTCTTTGAGATTTCCATGTTTGTATCCTTTTGGTTTTTGAGTAGAGAAGGAGAGAGTTTATTGTGTTTGTGATGATGAGAGTTGAATTGTTGATAGTGAATTTATAGGGGTGAAAAGTCAAATGCTTGCTTAATAAAGGGGCTATTATGTTAATTGATAATTAAGTTGCATGTTTGGGAGGTGTGTGCCTTTTGACGAACTTCGTGGTGACACCATCAACAATTGCAAAGTAAAAGTATGACTATTTCTCCATTTTAAGCATTGTTTAATTAGGATAAATTTTGTGATGAATAAAATTATAATCTGAATACTAATTAAGTGGTTCGTCTACCGGGCATAATCATTTATAATTACTTATAAATGCATGAATTACTAGTTTAAAGACTATCATAATAAATTATTGTTTATGCTTTTAAAAAGTTTATACCAAACATAAAAAGTTAAAAATATATTAAAATAAATAAATATTAGTAAGTAAATATGAACAATATTGAACTATCATTTTATTTTAAATTTAATTTTGTTTTGATTATAGATATTATTATTTTATAATAACACAAAAATATTATTTTAGGTAATTATAATTTTAAATAATTATAATTACCGAAACCACTAATTATTATTTTTATTTAGAATTCTATTTTTCTTTTTTACTCGATAAATATATTCAAAGATTTTCGTATCGAAAGAAATCCAACACTGTTTAAAAATAAAATAAAAATACAAGTAAAATAAAATTAATTATAATATTTAAAACTAATGTGTAATTTACAATAGGTGTGAATCGGGTCGTTACTCCCTTAGAGAGAGTATTTAACGACTATATTAACCAAAGTATTAGTGTTATATATTTGAAAATTTAGGTTCTGTATCTTTGAGGTTTTGCTAATGAATACCAAAAACCTAAAAGCAGTTATAGTTGAAGAATCTTAGTAAGAACCACCAACGTACACAAAATGCCGTGAGCATGGATTGAACATGTGACCTTTAGACCTTCAGTCTGACGCTCTCTCAACTGAGCTATCACCGCATGACAACTAGTTCTATACATTGTAATATAGTTCAATCAAACTAAATCACAACAATATAATTGACCAAAACGAAAAAACAATACAAACAAGGGAAAACGATTTACATATCTTTTGTGAAATCTTAATCAAATATCTTATCAACATATATAGACAAATTAATCATCAAAACCATCCGTTAACCATTGTTTAAGGAAAAAATGTTGTAAGTTTTACTCTTTCTTTTAGAATAAGACTCATCTGGTAAAGATGAAAATATCCATCTAATAAAGTATCAAAGTTTAAGATAGATAACTTAATTTAGGATAGAGAGCTTGTGATATTCATCAATTTTCTTTAAAAATGGAACGTTAATCACATTTTTGTTTTAGTATTATTCTAAGTATGACAAGCTCTCTATCCAAAATTATGCATGCTCCATAACATGTTAGGAGAAATATTTAACAAACTAAATCAAAAATCCTGTTTAGTTAAAAAAAGTTATCCTAAATTGTGACATGAAACATGACATTGATAATTTGGTATGTTATACAATGGTTTCTATATATTATTTTGTATTTATTATGGTGGTCATGTTAATAATGTTAGCAAATACCAGTGTTTATTCGTGATACACATCCCTATATACTTTCTAAAAATGAGCAATAGCTTTTCCAACATGTTCTAGAGTATGTGTCTTTGTGTACATGCATTGTACACAAATCGATCATTTCTTATTGTGTCTAGTAATTTTAATTGGTTCTTATATACTAATCAACATTAGTAAAAGATACTCTATTAAGAGTACTAGAATAATTTTTGATAACACCTCCTTTGATTTAAAGTTCGTTGGTGAATAATATTTACAGATTCAAGTACCAGCTGCATGATTTCCTAATTAAGTATGAATACATTAATTTATAAAAGTTCTTAGATTTTCTTAATTGCATTGGTGACGATGATACATTTAGAACTTTTTGGCAACAAAAATAACAATGTCAATTCCATAATTTTCTTAGCATAAAATATATGTTATCTAGGATTCTTTATATATTAGATTGTTTATTTCATCTTAACTAGAAAACCTATTCTTCTATAGATTTATTTTTTCAAATGGTAGTTGAAATATATATGGATTGTGTGTCAACATTAGATTTTAATTCAATTGGTATCAAAATTAATAAGTTGGTGACAAATCCCTATTTTAATAAAAGTGTCATATTAGTGGATCAAAAATTAGGATACAATGTTGTTACTATTAAAAGAAGATCTTGAATTGGTAAATATATTACTCTCTTGATCCAAATTAGTCTCGTAATTCTGAGATTTTTGGATATAGTTACCAAACAAAAAATTAAGATTTTCTATCAATACTAAACCAATAATTAGGAACTTCGTCGATGTTAGAATAATAATAGGTCATTTCTAGTATTATTATAATTTGTAGAAACATAACACCGTATCCAAATTGAAAACATAAGGCACATACACACTTAAAATTTGGAAAAACAGAAAAACATATATAACTGGAAGAAAAACATTTCTAAACAAGTTAAACATAAATCAGTATAGAACTTATACGAGTTAGCTTTGATTGGTGTGATAACCTATGGTCTCACTGAAACTGTCTCTATAATAGATATATCAAAGTTTCGTGGAGGTGAGGTGTTCATTGAACAATATGGTAGATACATCACACCAACCAAACTCTTCAACTATATACTACTCACAACCTTGAATCAATCTATTGTTCTTATATTCACGTAGTAAAAGAACTAACCATTTTCTTCCTTAATTGTATTTCTTAAGGTGAACCATAACTTTTTTTAAAAAAATGTATTAAAGGCATATATATTATTGTATAATATTTTGAAAAACATATTTAGGCCTCAAAGCACATATCAATATATAGACTTATACGCAAGTCCGCTTTGATCGGTGTAATATCTTATGGTTCACTGAAAATATTTTCATAACCTATTATCAAAGTATGTTTAAGGAGCCATGTTCTTTCAAGTCTATGTTACTTGAAAAAACATGTTTTCATGTCCAAGATGTTTTTTGAGTGAAGAAACAACAAAATCTTGAATGTTCATATACCCATTTATCGAGTGTAAATGTGTCAAAATGGGTAAACAACCTCAAATAACCCATATTCATATGTACCAAATATTTTGTGGATATGGATAAACACAATCTATTTAGTTAATTTATTGAATAAATCCACAAATCATTTTAATTGATGGGTTAATGGTTTTAATGAGTTGGCCCATTATTACATATTTAATATTACAAATCAATTAAAATAAGTAAAGAATTATGTAAATTTCCAAATAATAACATTATTAATACTTTAAAATATGATTATGAAAATTTAGAAATGAAAAAAATAAAAAAAATAATTCGTAGAACATAACATTAAAAGAGTATTTTCATTAAAAGAAACAAACAATGCAACATCATATTTACATGTGCATCGAATTGTTTTATCTTTGGCTTAATAATAGATTTTCATGTAAAACATAAAAAAATATATAGAAACCACTCTATTAGACAAAGAAAATGATAAAAATGAGAAAACTAAGTCCCTTAAGTCTGTATATAGATAATTGTAACTAGTTCTTTGATTATATAACTATAGATAACAAATATTATTTGATGCATTAATGATTTTTACAGGTAAGAACATGTAATATTCTAGAGTGTTCGGCCCCAAGTACTGCTTTCCACGGATGGAGAGGCATACTGGCAGATCGAGAGATCATTAAAAGGCTTGGGATGGGTAATAGGAGACGGAACCTCAGTGAGTGTTTGGCAAGATCAATGGCTGTCTACGGATCAACAACTCTGCCCAATGGAATCAGCGACTTTTGAAGCTCAAAATATTAAGGTCTGTGATCTGTTAACCGCGGTGCATAACGAGTGGGATCTCGAGAAGATAAGACTACTCCTTCCGTCTTATGAGATGCATATCAGAAAGTTACTCCCAAGCTCTCGGTGTATTGTTCCGATGGCTCCCTGAGAAATCGGGACAATACACCACCAAAACAGGGTATGCTCTATTAAAGATAAATGTCGCAAATGGCCATGATACCTTTGAATGGAGACAATGGGTTTGGAATGTTAAATGCTCCCAGTATTTGCAACATTTCTTATGGAAACTGAAGAATGATGCATTGCCAGTGGGGGATTCCCTGAGAAAGAGAGGTCTCCAAGTGGAGGATTGTTGTGAACATTGCGGGGAGACGGAAACGAATTTACATGTGATATTCGCCTGCCCCTTTGCCCAACGTATATGGGAGAAAATACCGGCTACAATGATGCTGCAACCTGCCTCTGAATGATCTATTGGCGAACTGCTTCAAGCATGTTCCCGCATGATCAATCTCCCGCCAATGGGGTTGAGCTCACCTCTCTATCCTTGTCTGTTGTGGGTACTTTGGACAAGTAGAAATCAGTTTATTTTTGAAGATAAGTCTTTTACAGAAAGTGAGATCATGTTGAAAGCTATTAAACACGCCAAGGAGTGGCAAGCTGCAAATGTTCCAATTCCGAAAGCTTCTAATGCTGGACCAAAAAACTACTTAACAAATCACACTCAAAATCAGGTACAAGAAAATGCATACCTTTGCTATTTGGATGGAGCTTGGAATAGTGTGTCTAGTGCAGGTGGCATGGTATGGGTTATCTCAGCGCCAAATGGTGACACAATTTATCAAGGTTCAACATCACGAACGGTGGTCGCATCAGTTCTAGTCGCTGAAGCTCTGGCGCTACGAGATGCTTTGGAAAGTGCTACGGCACAAGAAATAAGAGACTTGGTCTGTTTTTCAGATTCAAAAGATCTTATTTATCTGATCAAAGTAAACTCCTCTGTGATCCCTTTGAAGGGCATTCTCCATGACATCGACATGTTGAGAAGTTCCTTCTCCTCTATATATTTTAAGTTTGTATCTCGAGTTTTTAATATGAGCGCAGACAATCTTGCTAAGAACGCTCTATCAAACTTACAGTACGCCCCTTTGAGGGTTGTAACTAACTCTCTGCTTTAATTTGGAATGAAAATGATGGTTTGACCAAAGAAACAGGTAAGAACATGTAACATATATATATATATATAAGTCATCGAGTAAATGGCTTGCTATCTTTACAAGCCATGTGCGCAGATAATGTGGTCAAGTAGAAACTACTGAAGAAACAATCAAAAGTCAGCTTATTCATATGTTTCAAAGCAAAAAAAAAAAAATCAGCTTAACTAAAATTTTGCATTTTATTTCTGAAAGACCAATCACACAAAAGCAGAGTAATATATAAGAACAAAACCCAATAAAACAAATAAAGTTGATAAGGGCATATTTAATGGGAGTCTCTTAAAGAGGGTCTCTTAGCGGGATTTAAGAGACGGTCTCTTAACTTTTAACTAAAAAAGTTAAGAGACGTCTTTTAAATCTCTTATTTAAGAGACGTCTTTTAAATCTCTTATTTAAGAGACGTCTCTTAACTTTTTTAGTTAAAAACTAAGAGACCGTCTCTTAAATTTCGCTAAGAGACCCTCGCTAAGAGACCCTCCCTAAGAGACCCCATTAAACATGCTCTAAGCCTCTCATCATGATAAAATAGATAAAATTAAGTGTAGAAACAGCAATAACCTTTTGAATTAATGTCTCTTTCTGCATCTCTAGTTCCTTAAAACTGAAAATTCATTTACAATCTATTTCAGACTCTTAAAATCAAATACAAATTATTAAGTTTTAACGCAATCATTACTCACTCTTTGGGTGTATGTGTGAAGATGTCTCTTTGACTACTTCCTGAATTTTCTTCCGCTTCACTTGGATTTGATCCAATAATAACCATCTCACCTTCACTATTATCTTCAATACATTTATAATTGTAACATACATCATAAAATCAAAGCAAACCTATCATGCTAATCAATAGACAGTAGTACTTATATCTTCATTATCAAACATGTAACCATGTATTCAAAAACGTGTACAAAGTAAAGCTTGGAAATTACTAGGCAACAATCTACACCAATACTAAAAGAAGATTCAGAAACCACAGTAGTTATAGAAATGCTAAGCACGTCAATTGCCATATATGTTAGAGCGTCAAAATGATAGCTGCTTTCTTTCGAGTACTGCAAAACATTCATATTAGAATGATTTTTCATATTTAACTTTGTGTCTTCCAAATACATATCCACAGTTGACTTTCCTTCTCTGTATCATTTCAAGAGAAGAGATCCATGATCATTTAAAACTTTAAAAAAATGACTATCTAATCAACAAACATATAAGTAAAAAAAACTTGAACTAAGAATTTACATCTTGCACATTCAAGTTTCTTCTTCCTCTTTTAGCAACACATATAAAAATATATAATTCCCTTCCAGTCTTGTAAAGCAAAGACATGCAAATTTTTATATCCCGTTTCGTATAACTAAATTAAACACATATCAAAATATATAATTTGTGACAAACTTAAACATCAAAAGAAACAAAATCTTCTAGGAGCCCAAAATAAATCTAACATTTTCTCAGAGTATTCAATAAGAGGACATGAACTTCCAAAATGAGTAAGGCTAAGTTCAAAACAATATGAGATACTACAATCTTATTTGTATGTTAAGATACTACAATCAGTACACCAACAGAGGTATATATCATTATATTCAGACTTTAACAAAAAAAAGAAACAACCTTATGTATATGTTAAGACACTATAATCAGTGCAGAACATAGACACAATAAGAAGAAGACACAAATATACACAAAGGTAGATTCACAAAACGAAAAGAATAAACACTAGAAACTGGGGTTAAAATCCATTAAGGAGAAAGCAGCTAGCGCACATACATGATCAGTAGGACTGTAGGAGTTAGACTTTGGCTCTCCGGAGAAATCCATTAATCCATGTAATACAATATTCCAAGAAAGAAGACAACCTTTTGCATTCAGAGTATTTAGGATCTGAAATCGTTCGGTGAGGAAGGCAGATTTTATTTTGATGTTTGAGTGAAATGGTTTGAATTGAGTTGTCCATTTACTCATTTAGTCTAAAACCATGTTAACCCAACTTATAAAACCCACTAATCCATTAAATTCATTTAACATTAACATCCAAGATTTTAACCC
Organism: Sinapis alba; assembly: GCA_012274485.2. Classification (NCBI taxonomy): domain Eukaryota; kingdom Viridiplantae; phylum Streptophyta; class Magnoliopsida; order Brassicales; family Brassicaceae; genus Sinapis; species Sinapis alba. The sequence goes on along the minus strand of MU107698.1, from coordinate 4,666 downwards.
ATTATGATCTATGAGTTGATCCATTAATTTAAACTCATTTGACATCCCTAATCGAGTGTAAGAAGAATTATCCATTTTTCTTCTTGTAATTAATAAATCTAATCAAAATCCTAAATGTAGAGTTAAAAGTATCAATCTAAAATAAATTAGGATGGCGACTAAAGAATCATAAAAAGGCCAATTATTGCCAAAGTTTTCCAACCAAAATCTTTACAATGGCTTTGTATACAAGATCTCCGGGGAAACCCTTACTCAATACTTGTAAAAAATTCTAATATATTATCATTTTTAGTGATATAATTAAAAAAAAAAACTAGGGAAAAAAGTTTTTTTAGGCCAAAAAAATAGGTACATTGTCCCTCTAGGTTAATCAAAACACTAATTATCTCATTAGGCTAATTATTTTCAAAATGACAGTAATACCTTAAATTTTAATTTTAATTCGAAATTATAATTACTAAATAATTAATAATATATATATATTAATTATTTATGTAACCTAAGTAATAATAAAAACAACAATTAATTATAAAATCAAAATTACAATTAGTAAACCAATTAGTAAAAAAATATAATATAATTATATAATCTAAATAATTTAAAAACAAAAATATAAAAATATAAATTCAATTTTAAAATTTAAATACAATTAGTAAATAATTATAATATATAATTAAATTATATAATCTAAATAAGTTTTTTTTAAACTAACAATTCAATTATAAAATCAAAACTAAAATTGTAAATAATTATAATATATATATTTTTTTGGTGAAAATATCTTTCAGATATATTTTGTTCCTATATTTTTGGAACAAACCTTATCTGTAGAATATGTGCATTCTACTATATGTAGAATACAATAAATATGTTAGAACTCAATTTCTACGGGTTTTAGATTTAAAGTAATGTGTAGATTTTGATTTCTACAGGTTTTAGATTTATAGTAATGTGTAGATTCTGATTTCTACGGGTTTTAGAATGAGAGGTAAAGCGTAGAATATGCATTCCAATTATTTTTAGATTACCATTATTTTCGTAGAACCCATATTCTAAAATAGTAGATTCAATGAAAAATGTAGATTGCAGTTTCTACTAATCAGAATATGAATTCTACTTTTGGTAGAACAAAATTTGAAATTATGATTTTAACATTTTTAGAACTGAAAAAAATATTACTAAGTTGATATTGGTATTTCATCAGTAGTTACTATTTTTAGATTTTTTTTTAGTTTGTAAAACTATTTATTTGATTTATTTTTGAAAATACTAAAGGGCATTATAGGTAAAAATGATACAAAATAGAAATTAGCCTAATGAGACAATGTACCTATTTTTTTTGTCTAAAAATTTTTTTTTCCCAAAAAACTATACGCATATGATATTGTAGAGGAGCTACTGACTTGGTTATAGTATTGAACAAATGCTGAGAAACCATAGACGAAGAAGACATAGAATACCGCTATAAGATTGAACGCAATTGAATATAAGTGTGAATACTTAGAAGAAAAAGCAGATGTTCACTTCTGGCGACATGAGGATGATAAATATAAGAGCTAATTCTCAAACAAAGACTACATGGAATCCAATCCGTGAAGCATCACACTTATGTGCTTGGTGTAAAGGAGTGTGTTTTTCACACCCAACTTCAATATACCCCTCCTCAATGTGGATAGCGATGAAAAACCGTCTCACTACAAGAGGTAGAATGGCAGGGTGGAACAGCAACATCAGCATGGTTTGTGTTCTTTTTCAGGACCCAGTGAAAACAAAGAACCACTTGTTCTTCTCATGTCAGTATATTCTGCTCAGATTTGGCATGCTCTAATGAGAGGTATTCTTAAAGATGCTTATACGACATATTGGAACATTATCTCTTCTATCATCAAAGATTTGGCGGAGTGAACTGCTCATCTTATGTCTTTCAAATCTCAGTACACATTAGCTGGCGAAAGGAATTGTCGCCGCCATGGAAATGAACCATCACCTTCAAGTCTTCAACACAACTGATCAAGCATCTAGATAAAACGATAACTAATGCCGACTCAGCCACACTTTCCAAACGTTCCATATGCTAAATTAAGATTTATTTTCCATGTTCTTCTTTTTGATTCTTTAATTAGTTATTTTGATATATGCGCTGTAGAAATATTTGTTTTCATTTGATACATGTCTTTTCATACAATTTTTTTTTCATCTTAAGTTCTTAACCATTTGCTCAAACAATTCAATTAATATTATCTTTCGCTACATGGTGCATTTCATGTAAATTGTGAGTAGGCCACATGTTTTTTTTCCACAATGTGGTAATTATGTTATAATATGAGTAGGACCAATCACAATGTATCATGAAAGATGACGACAACACGTGTAAAACATTGGAGAGGGTGGCTTAATATTTTTCCTACCCTTTATATTCTTTGTTTGAAGACCTTAATATTTTTCCTACTCTTTATATTCTTTGTTTGTCAATTATTCATTGGAAACGATTGAAATATTACATTGCAAACGATTGAAATATTACATATAATTTACAATGTAAACAACCAATAAAAAATTTGATATATTCTTGACGAAATGATTTCAAGCAAAATGCTGAACCTCTTTCACATTTAAAAGATGAAATTCTCCTTTGAATATTTAGAACATGACTTTTGAAATTTGCAGGAAATTGAGAAAAATCATGAGATATAGGCATTGAGAAAAAAAAACTGAATTCAGGAATTATTCAAATAATAACTAAATGCAAAGGGTGACAACAAGGAGGAAAAAAAAGAAGAGAAAACAGTTTTAAGGAGAAGAATGAAGAAAGGGCTCCCTCAAATAGTTATGAGAGATACCTTGTAATGAAATTCAATACTAAACAATGCATATAAAACTTTAAAAAAAAAAACTCAAAGGGAAGATGATAAATCAATCACTCTTAGCTTCAACCTCTTCCTGCTGATTCTCATCATGATCTCCATTAATCACCACGTTATCTTTCTCATCATCGTCAAGCACCACGATTTCGTCTTTCTCCTTTGCAGCAAGACTAGAGCCCGAAACATTCTTATCATCAGGTAGATTGGTGTCTGGAGGAGGATGAGAGAGAGGAGCGTTTCTAAGGATTGAATCAAGCGGGTTATGGCCGTGAAAATGGAACCGAGACACACGAGGACGCACGAGCCTGTTCATGTTCGTGGTTGGAGGAGGAGGATGGAAGAGAGGAACGTTTCTAGTGATTGAATCAAGCGGGTTGTGGCTTTGAAAATGGAACCGAGACGCACGAGGACGCACGAGCCTGCTCATGTTCATGTTCATGTTTCCTCCTCCAGTGACTCCGCCATTAAAGGATGGGTAAGCGCTGCTGTTATTGTTACCGCCACCCATGGACTTAGGTGGACCAAGAGATAGCGCAAGTGATAATGAACCTTGTGAGTTACTGTTGTTGTTGCCGTTACCCATGGACTTAGATGGACCAAGAGAGAGCTCAAGTGATAATGGACCTTGTGAGCTATTGTTGTTGTTCCTGTTGAAGCTTCCTATGGAATTAGCTGAACCAAGAGAGTGATCAAGTGAGAAAGCATGTGAATTATTATACCTGTAAGATGGTAAGGGAACTCTTGAAGAAGAACCATAGGTAGTGTCCTGGGTGAGAGGACGGTATGGAGTCGCAGGAGGAGTCATGGTGACTCCACGATTGAACGACGAATATGGGTAGTCACGGCTGCTACCGCCTCCTCCTGACTTAAAAGGACCAAAAGAGACGCCCCCCAGATGATTGTGAGTGACTAAGGGAGTCCCTGAAGAAAATCCATAACTAGTGACTCCACCATTGAGTGACGGGAAAGTGGTGGTGTTTTTGGCTGATATGGACTCATTTGGATCACGAGAGAAAGAAAGATACTTATCATTTGGTAATGAATACCCACCAAAGTCGACCGAGGTAGACGTGCCTTGTCCAGGATAATAGCTTGGCCTCGTCTTCTTCAGCTGCCTCTCCAACTGTTTTTCACGCGTGTGGACTCGTTGGTGACCGTATAGGGACTTAGGGCTTGGGAACTCTTTCTTGCAGGTGTCGCAAGTATGGACAATGTTATCCTTGTTCATCATACTTTCTTTTTGTTTGGACAACACCTACTCTCACACTAGGCCTCTCGGTGATCTTTCTCTGAGAGACAACCTCATGAGGAGACCCTATTTATGCAGAGGATGCATTATTGTTTGGTTAACTCTTAAGGTATTAAATCTCCGAGGATAAAATGAAACCATACAAACTGCTATGCATTGATAGTACTTTTCTTCTAAAGATATGTTTCTTTATCTAACTATCTTGAGTCCACTCTTTATTTATTTTTTCTTTTTCTAACATGGTATTTCATGTGTGGATATGTACCTATTTAATTTATAAGACTCACTATATATGTTGACCAAAATATGTATCTGTATATGTATATTTATTAACTAATATGTTGATATATAATAACAATTAATATGCCAAGTAATCAATATATTATATTTTGTACTGTTATGGAAATATGGTAATATCTCCACATACCTTGTAGTGACACCTCCAGCTGTGCCTTAGTAAGCTTTCCTACATTTCCTTTTTTTATCATGGCTAATAAAATTCATTTTATTTTTCCTTAATTAGTTGTTTTGTAGTTTTCTGTTTCTACATATA
>MU107697.1:18418-30339 GCA_012274485.2 Sinapis alba | reverse complement strand
GGAGGTGGCCAGAAGTATGATGTTCCACATGAATGTACCTAAGAGGTTCTGGGGGGATGCTGTGATGACAGCTTGCTACTTGATCAACAAGATTCCTACCAAGGTTCTTCAAGATCAGTCTCCACATGAGGTATTAAACAAATATCGCCCATCTATAGATCACCTTCGGGTATTTGGTTGCTTGTGCTTTGTCTTAATTGCAGGAGAACAAAGGAACAAGTTGGAACCAAAGAGTACAAGGGCAATGTTCACTGGGTACTCACCTCACCAAAAGGGATACAAGTTTTTTTCACCAGAAACCAAGAGGGTTTTAATCTCTAGAGATGTGAGGTTTGTTGAATCCAGAGGCTACTATGATGAGAAGAGTTGGGATGAGGTGAAAGATTTGTCTCAATCAGCCTCAGATAGATCTGCAAATTTGAGAAGGGTAATGGAGAGTCTTGGCATCAATATACCACAAGAGAGGGTGGTGATGGAGACTGAGCCAAGACAAGACCAGCCAAGTCCACAAACTGAAGAATCGCCTGAGGGGTCTGAAAATGAAGTTGTGGATGTTACTCCTCTTGCTCCTGAAGGGGGGAATCAAACTGAAGCTCAACAAGAAAGTTCAGTATCTCAGGACCAAGATGAGCAACAAGAAGGGTCAGTGGTGAGTGAATATCAAGATGAGACTACACCAACTGAAGAAAATGTTCAAACATTAAGAAGGAGCACCATGATTAGACATCCTCCTTCAAATTGGGTCAACACAAGAGTCTTCTTCAACTCACAAGCAGTAGCTCATCCCATTCGAGCTGTGTGTTCTTTGGCTCAATACCCACAGGATCATGTGGTGTTCATGGGAAAGCTAGACCAGGAGTACATCCCAAGGTCTTATGAGGAAGCTATGAAACAAAAGGAGTGGAGAGACTCAGTGGGAAATGAAACCAATGCTATGATTGTGAATGACACTTGGTATGAAGCAGAACTTCCAAAGGGCAAGAAGGCAGTGACAAGCATGTGGATCTTCACCATCAAATACAATGCTGATGGTACTGTGGAAAGATGCAAGACAAGGCTTGTTGCAAGAGGATTCACTCAGACTAACGGAGAAGACTATCTAGACACTTTTGCACCAGTGGCTAAGCTCCATACCATAAGGATCATTCTCTTCTTAGCTGTTAACTTGGAGTGGGATCTATGACAGATGGATGTGAAGAATGCCTTCCTACAGGGTGAACTTGAAGATGAAGTCTACATGAGACCACCTCCTGGTTTAGAGCATCTAGTCAAGCCTGGAAATGTCCTTAGATTGAAGAAAGCTATCTATGGACTGAAGCAATCACCAAGGGCCTGGTATCACAAACTCAGTACCACTCTAAATGGAAGGGGCTTTGTGAAATCTGAAGCTGACCACACTCTCTTCACGCTTACCAGTCCAAAAGGCATTGTGGTGATCCTAGTGTATGTGGATGATATCATAATCACAGGAAGTGACAAGGAAGGTATCCTCTTAACTAAATCTTTTCTTAAATCATCATTTGATATAAAAGACTTGGGTGAGTTAAAGTACTTCCTAGGAATTGAGATATGCCGATCTAAAGAGGGGCTGTTTCTATTCCAAAGGAAGTACACACTTGATTTGTTGAATGAGGCAGGTAATCTAGGTGGAAGAGCTGCCAAGACACCACTAGAAGATGGTTACAAGGTCTTGCGTGAGGGGGAGATTGAGGACAAGCCATATGGAGACATCAAGAGATATAAAAGAATGGTTGGGAAGCTAATCTACCTTGCAATCACAAGACCATATGTGTGCTTTGCAGTCAATCAAGTCAGCCAGCACATGCAAGCTCCTAAACTACACCATTGGAACATGGTGGAGAGAATTTTGAGGTATCTTAGAGAGGCACCAGGGCAAGGAGTTTGGATGGGTTGTAACAAGAGTACTGAGATAGTAGGGTACTGTGATGCTGATTGGGCTGGAGATAGAGTGGACAGGAGGTCCACGACAGGCTATTTTACCTTCATTGGAGGCAACTTAGTCACTTGGAAGAGCAAGAAACAGAAGATAGTATCATGCTCCAGTGCTGATGCTGAGTATAGAGCAAAGAGGAAGCTCACAAGTGAACTGATTTGGATCAAGAACCTGATGAGAGACTTGGGCGTTGAGATGACCACACCTATCACAATGCACTGTGATAATCAAGTAGCCATCCATATAGCATCCAACAATGTGTTTCATGAAAGGACCAAGCACATAGAAGTGGATTGTCACAAGGTTAGACAAGCTGTGGAGCAGAAAATTATCTTGCCATGCTATACTAGAAGTGAAGATCAGTTGGCTGACATCTTCACCAAAGCAGCAAGCATCAAGGTCTGTGAGTTCATACATTCCAAACTTGGACTCATGGAACTCCCATCTCACTGATCCTCTTAGCCATGAGGTGTTCTACTCTTTTTCCTTGGCTTGGTTTTTATCCCATGTGGATTTTCCAAGTTAAGGTTTTAATGAGGGAATGCTTCATGGTTTCCAAGCTTGACCAGTCCATGTGGTCAAGCTTGAGGGGGAGTGTTGAGATGAAGCAATAAAGATTAAGAGGAATGATGGATTCGAATTAAGCAAGGTTGAGAGTTAACTTGGGAAGCAAGGCTGTCCGTACAACCTAGAGTGCCTTCAAAGGCAAGCAAGGGTTGGGACGTGTTGCATGAGCTAAGGAAGGTCCCAAGGAAGCTTATTATATGTTATTCAAGTCGGCAAAGGAGGAGGGAGAGCCGAGTGTGCCGTTGGAGAGGAAGGACCACAAGGTCACATGTTGGACAGGATCAGGACCTGTCACTTTCCCACTGTCTGGGCGTGCCAGTCTGCCCACCAGTCTGTTCTGATTCACCCAGCCTGTCCCTTGTATGCTCCAGTCTGCCTTCCCTTAGTTTATTAATTTATCTTGTCATGTATCTCTCTTGGTTTGTCTTTAAATAGCATGTAACATGTTCAGGATTGATTAAGTGAATAAGAAACACTTCTCTCTAGTCTCATTTCGAAATCCCCTCTCTCTCTCTCTAGTTCTTCATGTTCTTCCTTAGTTACTCTCTGATTCTCTAATTCTCACACTTCTGAACCAGTATACTCTTCCTGCTCATCTCCACTAGACTGAGCCAAATCTTGACCTTGTTCTTCCTGCTCATCTCCACTAGACTGAGCCGAATTTTCTGCTTCTTGTGTCACCTCTTGATCATGATGACCTGAATCCTCTTGATGCTGCTCTTGCACTCCTGATTCAGATCCATTCCCCCTCTCATGATCAAGAGGGATTGTTCTCTCAGCTTCTTCACACTGATCAGAAGGAGCTCTCCTACTCGGTTGCTGTTCTTGGGACATGTTTATTCCTAGCGTCTCCAATACAATCCTAAGATTTGTTGCCTTCTCTGATGGTGCTTGAGAGAGATCCTCCAAATCTTCCCACTTATGCTTCTCATAAAACCCTTTTGACTCCACAAATTTTACATCTCTAGAAACCAGAACTATCCTTGTCTCTGGATCATAACACTTGTATCCCTTCTGGGTTATTGAATACCCAATGAACATGGCTTTAGTACTCTTTGCCTCCAGTTTGTTTCTCTGCTTTCCTGGAACCAAGACATATCATATGCACCCAAAGACTCGCTGGTGATCAATATATGGCTTGTTCCTGTTCAACACTTCAAATGGAGACAGATTCTTCAATATCTTAGTTGGCACCCGGTTGATGAGATAGCAAGCAGTCTGAACAGCATCACTCCAAAACCATTTTGGAACATTCCCATGAAACATCATCGATCTAGCAACCTCCATCAAGTGCCTATTTTTCCTCTCAGCAACACCATTCTGCTGTGGTGTGTAAGGACAGCTGGTCTGATGCACAATCCCATGCTTTGCTAGAGGATTCTTGAAGGCATGACTGGTATATTCACCTCCATTGTCTGACCTTAGTACCTTCACAGTAACATTGTAATGGTTAGTTACATATGCTTGGAAGTTTACAAAAGCATCTAGTACTCTATCCTTAGATGGAAGCAATGTAATCCAAGTATACTTAAACTTCTCATCTATGAATGTAACAAAGTACTTCTGGTTGTCCCTAGACACACATGGAGATGTCCAAACTGTGAAGATGAAGCAATAAGAAGAAAAGGAGTTGAGTTACATCAATAAGAAACAAGTGTGCCAAAGAAGAAGAGATCAAAGCAAGAGAAGCACTCGGATGATCAAGGAATGATGTATTAGTTTGTCCGTACAGTTAGGTCAAGGAGTGACCTAACGTACCTTGCAAGACAAGCAAAGGCTTACCTTGAGAAGGAGGGAAGCTCACTTAAATCAGAATGAAAGGAGATGGTCGACAAAGAGGAGGGAGCCGAGAATGAAGAAAGTCACGGGTGGAGTTAAGGAAGAAGACCATTGGCTCCTGTCCCTTTCCAACCATGCTGGACGCGCCACTGCCATGGGTCAGACCTGCCACGGATCAGTTCTGCCACAAGCCAGGCCTCCTTTGTTTATTCTTTTCTCTAGTCAACTTGTATGCATTGTTTATTATATTGTTAGTCTATTTAAAGACATGTACCAAGTTCTGAATTGATTAAGAAATAAGAAACATTTATTCTCTTTCTCTCTCTCTCTCTCTCTCTCGGTTTCGAACTCTCCCTCTCTCTCTCTACAAATGTTCTTCATGTTCTTCATCTAGATACACTCTAAAACTCACACAAACATCAGAGTGAACCAGATCAAAACACTTCTCATATATAGTCTCTGATGTTGGAAAAACAGTCCTACAATGCTTCTATAATATGCAAGCCTCACACTCCAAATGATTGAATGAAAAAGTAGGTAAAATCAGTTCAATTGCACGAGTATGAGGATGTCCCAATCTAGCATGCCAAGTAATGCTATCAATTCTATCAGTAGCACTACTTAAGCAAACAGAATCAAAGGGTTTAGATAGCTTAGCCGTTTGAAGATGGTAAAGGTCATTCCTGCTGTCTCCTCTGCCAATAACTTGTCCAGACTTCAGATCCTGAAACTCAACTTCATTTGGCCTGAAAACCACTTGACAATCAAGATCAACAGTTGCTCTCTTCACTGATATCAAGTTAGATGTGAACCGAGGCAGATAGAAGGCAGCTGAGTCCTTTTCAAACAGCTTTAGATTTCCTATCCCTTCTATTGGGATCCTATCACCATTAGCTATCATGACACTCCCTGTGGTGGCTTTAATATCACTCATCAAACTACTATCACTGATCATATGATGGCTTGCTCCAAAATCAATTATGATAGGTTTTGAGGCTATGGTATGCATACCCTGTTTCTTGGTTGCAGCCAAGGCTTGTATATGCTCAACTAAAGTTCTCCACTCCTTCCTGGTGATAGGATCATCCGCTCCTGCTGTCTCATGCTCCCTTACTACCATTATTCCTTCCAATGAGTCACCCATGAAGGCTGAGTAAGAGCACTCTCCTCTAATGAGTTGCTGCGCCACTTCCTTGACCATCCTTATATCAACAATGTTGCCTCCATACCCAGACACTCTGCTCTTTTTCCAATGCTTTCCCATCCTGATCCATGCCTTGGAAAGCTTTCTCAGTCTTCCCCTCTTACACTTAGTACCATCCTTCCTACAAGTGGGTTTCTTGTTCTTCTCACACACCTCACAAGCATTTTGAACAATAGCATATATACCATCCACTAGAAGGCTAAAGACTGTATTTTGTTCCAGCCTCTCTTTCACACCTTTAGGATCTGATGTGCCTGGTCTCAACCCATCCATTTCAGACCATAAATACTTCAGCTTCCCCAAAAGATGATGGATCTCGTCCTTTCCTTGTCTCAAGTCACTACAAGCTCTCTTGACTTCATAGACTTTCATCAGATTGGACTTGTTCCCATGAGCTGTTTCAATCTCACACTTTGTAGTGTCTTCTTGAACAACTTTGTTGTGGGCGCCCTCACCCGCCACTTTTGAAATAAAATAATAAATAACTCGAGATAAAATAATAAAGCAACATAAAATAATATTACGAAATCTCCACGTCATAATGTAATATAAAAGTCGATACAATTCCATAAGTCGAATCAGAAAATAAACATCCGAGATATAAAACATAAGTCCAAAATCTGAAATACGAAATAAGACATAAGCGATAAAATCCCAACAGCGATAAAAGCCCAAAAGTAGCATAGGTCCGATATGATCACTTCTGCTCGATCTCACCTGCAAGGGGAAAAGAAGGAAGGGGTGAGCAACCGGGGAGTCGCTCAGTGAGGTATGGGATGCTAAACCGCAAAACCTCAAACTTAGTTCATAGCACTACAAAAATGTAGGCCCAGCTCTAGCATGAAAACAAACACGGTGTCTACTACACCACAAAGAACAACAAGCAACACGCTAATAGCACATAGCTACTCTCTGTACCACGCGTTTCCTCATAAGGATATACATATATACTCGAAGCGTCGCTAGTACAGTCTGTCTCTGTACCCCCGCCCACCGTAGCGTCGAATGCAAACGTCTCTGCATCACGCCCCAAACAGTAGCGACGAAGCTCAAACGTCTCTGAGCTCACGCCCACATAACTCTGTAGCGTCGAAGCTCAGACTCATCTGAACTCACGCCCAAAATCTCACCGTAGCGTCGAATCTCAGCCATCTCTGAAATCCCGCCCTCTCACATAGTCCCTACTCACAACTATATATATACATATATATAACCGTACTCAGCATCAATCATTTCACACAACCGTTGAATCCTCTATTATCCTATATCCGGTTTAACAGTGAATAATAATAATAAACAAGCAAGACTCTCAAATAGACTCGATTCACAGAGACGGATCACGTTTCGAAACTAAACTTTCCATAATGGTAGTACTAAACTAGTTCGGGATTTAAACGGAGTAACCCTCACCTTAGCAACAAGAGAAGTGGTATCTATGAGCTCCAACTCCTCAAAATGGCTCCAAATCTGAAACCAGGGCGAAAAATCGGGTTAGAACGCCCTTCGAACGGTTTAAAACGGGTCTGGTCAAAGTCTACGGAAAAGTCAACCCGCTGGTCAAAGGTCAATTCGTCAAGCTAAAAGGCATCACTACAAACTCATAGTGTCCATAGCGTGTACGGAAAGCGGTCTTGCGCACATCTCCCTCAGCTATAGCAATCTGGTGATACCCTGATGCCAAATCGATCTTAGAGAACCAAGAAGCTCCTTGCAACTGATCCAGCAACTCATCGATACGCGGAAGCGGATACTTATTCTTGATGGTGACCTTGTTCAAACCTCTGTTATCGATACAATGTCTGAAACTACCATTCTTCTTCTTCACAAAAAGTACCGGTGCTCCCCACGGAGAAGTACTCGGTCGGATAAAGCCGTGATCTGAAATTTCTTCCAACTGCTTTTTCAATTCAGCCATCTCTGCTGGAGCTAGACGGTAAGGGGCTCGCGAAACCGGTGCTGCTCCTGGTTCCACCTCGATCGAGAGAACGTCACTCCTAGCTGGTGGTGGCCCTTTCAAACCCTCAAAAACATCTTCGAACTCCGCAACCACTGCAATATCATGCAGCTGAAGCTGACCTTCATCCTTAACCATCGAAATGGTCGCCAGATATCCTTCTGCTCCTCTCTGCAATAAATCTTCAGCATGCAACATGGAAACAATAGAGACTCCCATGTGCGTCTGAATACCCTGGAACACAATCTTCTCTTCTGCTTGAGGAACATGAACTCTTGCCCTCGGACAATCCAACACTACTCGATGTCGCGATAACCAGTCCATCCCAACGATAACATCATAAATATTTAGCTCCAATTCTGTGAAGTCTCCGAATAACTCGACCCCTTCAAGCATAACTGGTACATCGCGATGAATGCCAACCGCTCTCAATTTCTCTGTGCCGGCGGTTTGAATCTGCTTAACTCTCGGTTCAAAGACACCCCGAAAAGACCAAGACTGAACCAAACGCGGACTCACGAAGCTGTGAGAAGCTCCCGTGTCGAACAGAGTGTGAGCTGGCTCACCTCCAACCAAAACTAATCCTACACGAGATTTCACTAACTCCACATGATAACAACGATAACAAAAATACTCAAACACAACAAGTGTGATAAGAATACATACCCGCTATCGGCTAAGCTCCTTGGGGATCTCCAATAGTGAACACACGCGGAGCGATGGCTAAACGCTTCAGTGGTGGTGGGAGCGCTGGGTTGCCCCTCCTCGGACAATCTCGGAGAATGTGACCTGGCTGGTTACAACCGAAACAGTTCCTCACTGGCATCACTGGTGCTGCTGCTGCTGATGGTGGTGCAACCTGAGCACCTAATGGCCTACTCCGACAAACTCTACTCTTATGCCCCATCCTTCCACAAGTAAAGCACCGGACGTTGGACTGCTCCCAAGTCCTCTTCTGTGATCCCGAAGTCCCTCCGGTCTTAGGCTGAGCTGACCTGGAGAACTTCAGCACCTCTGCCATACATGTCTCCTGAACAACGGCCTTCTCGACCAGATCCTCTAAGCTAGCGTAGGTAACCACACTGCACCTACCGCGAAGTTCCACTCGCATCCCATCCAGAAATCTCCTGATCAAATCCTCCTCATCCATGCTATTACCCGCAAACCTGCAGAGTCGGCTAAACTCCTGCTTATACTCTCTAAGGGACCTCGCACCCTGCCTCAAATGCTCAAAGTCATTCTTCTTCTGGTGCAAAGCTTCCCTAGGAAAGTACTTCCTGCTCTTCTCTTTGGCGGAATCTGAAACAAAGATCAATTTGTTAACCTCTGCTCAACATCAAAAACCAATGCTTAAGGAGTGACACGAACGGAAAATGCTACTTGTTTTTATTTTTAAAACTCCCAAATCCCCACAAATATTTTAAGAATTTAATAAAACCGATTAAAAATCAAATCAAAACCGAAAACGATATAAAACCAAGTCTCCACGAATCGCCATCCTGGGTCGGAGCCGGGACGGAACCCCGCTCTGATACCAAAACTTGTGGGCGCCCTCACCCGCCACTTTTGAAATAAAATAATAAATAACTCGAGATAAAATAATAAAGCAACATAAAATAATATTACGAAATCTCCACGTCATAATGTAATATAAAAGTCGATACAATACCATAAGTCGAATCTGAAAATAAACATCCGAGATAAAAAACATAAGTCCAAAGTTTGAAATACGAAATAAGACATAAGCGATAAAAGCCCAACAGCGATAAAAGCCCAAAAGTAGCATAGGTCCGATATGATCACTCCTGCTCGGTCTCACCTGCATGGTCTCAACTGCAAGGGGAAAAGAAGGAAGGGGTGAGCAAATGGGGAGTCGCTCAGTGAGGTATGGGATGCTAAACCGCAAAATCTCAGACTTAGTTCATAGCACTACAAAAATGTAGGCCCAGCTCTAGCATGAAAACAAACACGGTGTCTACTACACCACAAAGAACAACAAACAACGCGCTAATAGCACATAGCTACTCTCTGTACCACGCGTTTCCTCATAAGGATATACATATATACTCGAAGCGTCGCTAGTACAGTCTGTCTCTGTACCCCCGCCCACCGTAGCGTCGTATGCAAACGTCTCTGCATCACGCCCTAAACAGTAGCGTCGAAGCTCAAACGTCTCTGAGCTCACGCCCACATCACTCCGTAGCATCAAAGCTCAGACTCATCTGAACTCACGCCCAAAATCTCACCGTAGCGTCGAATCTCAGGCATCTCTAATTCGAAAACTAAACCATTCCCGGCGGTTACCTAAGGTGATGATCGGCGGTGACGAGCTCAGCAAGGTCACGGCATGAGACGGCGGTGGTGGCGAGCTCCGGCGACTCCCCCACTGCAAAATATCACACCCCTTTAGCTCACTCTCTCACTAACTTCACTATCTCTCTAACTCTTTTGTTTCTTGCAGGGAAAAATAAGCTGGGGAAAAGGGTTTAAATAGAGAAAATCATGGGTACCTAAGTGGGGGGACGAGCTTAGCTTGCTAACTGATTCCGTAGCCGGAACAGGGTCGCAAAATATCACACCCCTTTAGCTCACTCTCTCACTAACTTCACCCCTAGTGTCTGACCTTCTTCAATAGCCATTCTCACTAAAGGATTCCCCTTTACATGACTACTCCATAACCAGCAGCTTTTTAAAGTTGTCTTTGCCCATCATGACCAAACCCCATCGATTTCTCCTTCAAGCTTCACTGGAATACTAGATCTCTGCTTCATTTCCTTGTTGAGCTCGTGTGTTACTATCAGGGAACTCCAAACAAACCCAGAGAATGAAGAACAGAACCTAAGAACACCAAGAACACTCAAGAACACCAAGAACACTCAAGAACACTCAAGAACACTCAAGAACACCAAGGGCACAAACCCAGATTTCGCCAAACAATTAACACACACTCCCACCTTTCTAGTAACTTGGATCTGATACCATAAACACTTTTGTGTGTATAGAGTGTGAATCGAAATCTGAGGGAAAGAGTTAAGAGAATATAGAGAATAGAGAGAAAACTCAATACTGCATTACTTTGATTCAGATGAGAGCTTACAAGATATAAAGAGAATACAATCATGTCTAGGTTCAATGAATTCAACCTAGACCTATAAGCATGTGAGGTCAATACAAATACTTGGCTGAGAGGCTCCACATGCTTGGACAGGCTGTAAAGTAGCTCTTCCTTTCCAGCTGTGGTGTCACCTTATCCTCTTACCCTATCTACTCTCCCTGGTCGTGTTCCCCCTGTCCAGAATGGATAAATGCAAGGTAACTTCTCATCTTGCCTTATTTACCTTCTTCCAAAGTTACTAAGGTAAATCCATGTTAAGCTTGTTTGGACATATGCCAAGTTCTTCAAGCTTCTAATCAAACCCGGATGAATCACTATGTAAGAAGATTTATTTGGAACCATTATTCAGTGGATAGTATCCATGAAGTTGAATAAATCCTAAAGGAGTTATGTTTAAGAAGTTATTCCACTTTCTAATCAGTATATCCATGTTTAGCATGGTTGGACATATGGCAAGTTCTTCAAGCTTCTAATCAAACCCGGATGAATCACTATGTAAGAAGCTTGATTTGGGACCATTATTCAGTGAAGAGTATCCATAAAGTTGATTAAATCCCAAAGGAGTTATGTTTAAGAAGTTATTCCACTTTCTAATCAGGATAACCATGTTTAGCCTGTTTGGACATATGGGAAGTTCTTAAAGCTCCTAATCAAACCAGGATGAATCACTATGTAAGAAGATTGATTTGGAACCATTATTCAGTGGAGAGTATCCAGGAAGTTGAATAAATCCCAAAGAAGTTATGTTTAAGAAGTTATTCCACTTTCTAATCAGGATATCCATGTTTAGCCTGTTTGGACATATGGCAAGTTCTTCAAGCTTCTAATCAAACCCGAATGAATCACAATATAAGAAGCTTGATTTGGAACCATTATTCAGTTGAGAGTATCCATGAAGTTTAATAAATCCCAAAGGAGTTATGTTTAAGAAGTTATTCCACTTTCTAATAAGGATATCCATGTTTAGCCTGTTTGGACATTTGGCAAGTTCTTCAAGCTCCTAATCAAACCAGGATGAATCACTATGTAAGAAAATTTATTTGGAACCATTATTCAGTGTATAGTATCCATGAAGTTGAATAAATCCTAAAGGAGTTAAGTTTAAGAAGTTATTCCACTTTCTAATCAGGATATCCATTTTTAGCCTGCTTGGACATATGGCAAGTTCTTCAAGCTCCTAATCAAACCAGGATAAATCACTATGTAAGAAGATTGATTTGGAACCATTATTCAGTGGAGAGTATCCATGAATTTGAATAAATCTCAAAGGAGTTATGTTTAAGAAGTTATTCCACTTTCTAATCAGGATATCCATGTTTAGCATGTTTGGACATATGGCAAGTTCTTC
>MU107696.1:27377-42223 GCA_012274485.2 Sinapis alba | reverse complement strand
AGCGGTAGATTTATTATCCTTGCAAGACGTTTTGCATATAGCTTTTGTATAAAGCTTCTTTTTCGATAACTTCAAGGTCGACCTATAATATTTTTGTAAGATGATTTTTTAATGAATAAAAATATAATGTATAAAGATTTTCTAAAGTACGGGTTCCATATAATATTAGTCCTTGTCCGGGACGAACTAACTATCGGGTATTGCTTGGTCGGGTTGAAAAGCCTTAAGTGATATCCGATAGGAGCGTCGATGTTCTCAGATTGCTAGTCCAAGGAACTCGGAAGTATTCGGGAACCTTGGGTCGGCTTTCAGGGAGCATCGACCGTGTCATTTCCGGTCATCTACGATCGGGGGTGTCACATGCAATGTTTTCCTAAGATACAAGCCTCACAATCACTTTTAAAGGAAATACTAGGCAACATGATGTTCAAAGCACGAGAATGAGGGTGTCCTAATCTAGCATGCCACTATACATCTTTAGAGAAATCAGAAATGGAATTTAAAGCATAAGATAAATCAGCTGCAAGCTTGGTGTCTTCAAGTAAGTACAAGTCTCCCTTGGTCACACCTTTGCCAAGCAACCTACTAGTTTCAATATCCTGAAAGTAGACATCATTAGGAGTGAAGGTAACATTGCATTTTAAGTCAGTTGTTGCTCTTTTAACTGTTAACAGGTTTGAAGTGAAACTAGGCATGTAAAAGGCTTTTGATTCTTTGTTAAATAGCCTAAGATCACCTATTCCTTTAATTGGAACTCTTTCTCCATTTGCTATCATAACACTACCTAAGGCAGGAACAATGTTATTAATTAGACTCAGATCACTAATCATATGGTGGCTAGCTCCTGAATCTATAACTAATGGTTTTGCTAATGACAACTTAGATGAGGCATTCATTGATATACCATTAGTTAAAGCATTTAGAGAGATACCAAAATTGTTAGCAGAGTTCTCCTTGAGGGCTTTGATGAGAGCATCCATGATACAGTCTGGGAATCAGGGATGGAAGGATGGATGGTAGAAGCTTGATGGATCGACCAAATGGGTTGATCGGGTGGGCGATATGAATGGAATGGAGGTTGTAAACCTGAAACAAATGCAAAACGAATTAGATGCTGATGAATATGATAACTATAAGAATAATAAAATGAAAGCAAATGGATAGAAATGGCGGAATCAAGCTGCTGGATGTATATCACTCTCAGCGTGATCAAGAGATGGATTGAAGTGGATTTGCGGATAGAAGTTTGATTGAATCTCTCAATCTGGTGGGATGATGGGACGATGTGATTGACTCTCTAAACCTGTGTACTGAGCTTATTTGATTTGCACAAATAAACTAGACTCACGAAATCAATAGAACAACAAGAAATCTCTCCTTTAATCCTAAAGACCGATATTTTATACAAAGAACACTCTTTGATAAAAACTGAATAACTTCTTATTAACTTGATGACTGAGGGTGATTCTTTACAATGTCGACAATCAGCTTATATAATTCTCAGAAACAAAGGTCCTAACGTGCTAAAAGAATATGAAAGGAAACAATTCAAAGACAAAGCAAGAAATTGGAAAGTAGCCGTTGGAGCCTTTAATGCGGTTTTGGCTCCAAGCAAAGAATCTGCTCCTTCTTTGAACCTGGACGGTTTGAGGGGAAAAGAGATCATCCTGGGAACCTTCTGGATGTTTTGGAAGGTCCTTATGTCGTGCATAAACCTAAGGCAAAAGAGCTGTTGGAGTTTGAATGTCCAAAGCTCCAAATTAGGCAGTTTGGAGTAAATGAGGATCCTCCTGATCCTATGTTGGCTGGTGCATGGTATGAACGTGTAGAACTCTTCTTGGTCAAGTATAATGTCTCCTGGATGTCTTGGTTCTATCTGAATGTCTTCTGGTCGCAGTTGGTTTGGTTGGAAATGATCAAACCGAAAGATTGCTAAATCTTTCCATAAACGGCTCCGGGTGGGCTTGACAACTTCTTCAAGGATCCGCCTGATCCTATGGGTAATGGTGCATCTAAGCACTCCTGGAATGTCTTCTGATTGGCTGATAAGATCTCCTGGTCTCCATAAATAGCTTTGGGTCGAACCAAACTGAATTGGTTGAAGACTTTCCATAGATGATGTCGGTTTGGCCGTTTCTGGGAAATTGATCATAACTTCTTCTTGCCTTGACCATTTCTCTTGATTTTGGGCTTTATGGCAAGCTAATAGATCCCTCTTGAAACCCATGATTGATTTCTGATAAGGCCGCTTCATGGCTTGGCTGAAATCCTCTTCTAAAGGCTGACACTCGCAGCTGGACGGGCTGAGAAACCTCTGAATTGTAAAATTCATAACTTCCTGCTCCGTGAATATTTTGGCCTGGTTCCAATTGTTCTGGACTCCTTCTTGAGTGTAGAATCCATGAAAATTAGATCCGTGATTAAAACCTTCCTGGTTTGTAACATATGACATTTTTAGTGCCCATATATCCTGATTAGCGCCTTGGCGGGTTGAGTGGGTTGTTGGGTCGACCTCCGGTTCAGCTACTGGTTTGATGGCCGCATCATACCCTCCCCCTTGACAAATTTTCGACCTCGAAACTGGATAACCTGAACCAAGATAGAGCAAGTTAGCTTTCATCCTCCTTTGGAAGTTTAGAATCTTACCTTGATATGATTTCGGTTTGGTGATGCAAAATGCATCTGGTGGCTCTTCTTTGAAGAGATAGGAAATGATCACGCCTGTGCCCTTGACATGGTCATTGCACCTCTTTTGGAATGGATGGATCTTCAAATTTTTGGTGGCCACGTTTCTGGTCCTTCTTGGAGTTGATTCTCCTAGCAACATAAGATTATCCGGTGAGATTTCTTTGAAGCTTTCTTCTTTGCAACCTGAAATAATCTCAACCTTCTGTACAAAAAGAAAGTGCATTATATCTGTGGTTGAATACTGATAAACATAATTTGAAAGTTCCAGACTTACTTTGATAGCATCAACAAGTTGAAGAATTATTTTACTTCTTTGGACAGCTTGTGTTGGTTGGCTGCCTTCTTTGCAGCCTTTGGACTTGGCTTGTATGTCTTTCCTCTTGTCTTATTCCTGGATCAAAACTTTTTGGCAGAGACAAGTACAGGATATCTGCTTTATCAAGTAATAAGGACGAATTTAAATTAGAGACACTTACCTTGCTGATTTTAAATGGCATTGGTTCAGCATCTTGTAACATCATGGTTGGTGTCTCTTTCTTATGAGCAGTGTGATCCTCCTTGGTTCCTAAAACAATTTCACATCCTCTTGGACAAGACAAGTGCATTAATCTTGTCATAGAAATAATAAGAAATTTATGGTCTAATATGAAACATACCTTGAGACTTGGCATTTGAACAACACATTGTTCAGATTTCGGTTTCAGCTTGGAAGTTGGTTCATGACTGAGCTTATGGTCTGGTTCTCTCCTTGGAATTTCAGTAAGCATATAGCTTTTATTTATGCTCCCTACACCAAGATCACACACGTCAGTACCAGTATCTAAAGGTGGTGTTAGACACTTACCTTGGTAGGACATTTTTAACACTTGTTTTGCTTCTTTAAACAATATAGACTGCTTGGTGTCTTGAACCATTTTCTGATCCATCACATGGATGACGTCGATGATTCCTCTCCCTTGGATTCATGCTCCTTAATTCCTGTTACAACACCCTTTGACAAAGACAAGTGCATTATACAAGAATTTTGAACCAATAAATCAGTTTGAATAAAACTATCACTTATCATAGATAAATCAGTGTTCTCTTCTAGTGATGTGTCTTTCAATACTTTCTTAGTTGGACAAACTACAACAAAGTTTCCTCTCTTATGACATCTATAACAAGTCTGATCTTTTAAGTTCTTAGAGTTTGATGAATCCCTTGTGAGGAGATCTTTTTTGTCCCTGATTCTATGAAGGATGATATGATGGTTTGAGAGAGATATGGGTTGATTTCAGTGATGATAGATGGATTGAATGGACATCTTCAGAAATGATCTATGGATTGATCAGATCTTGTGTAGATGTGTCTATGATCAAGAGAATGAACTCTGTTTGTGATCAAAGACAAGTTTTGCTTGCAGAGAATGAACTCCTAGCAATCAGTGTTCAAAGATGAACAAGGGATTCACAGATTTAGAGAGAGTTTTTTGATAAAAAGAGTGAATATTAGTTTCTGAAACAAAAGAGAGTTTAAGTAGAGAAGAAGAAATTGAAAAGTCCTAAACTTCTAGAAAAATTAGAAAAACTTAATTAAAACTAAAATTGTCTTAAAAACTGAATAATTATTTATTTTGGGTGATTCCTTGACTTGAATTTCGACTTGGTTTGGTTCTGGCTCATACTAAACCAAGAAAGCTATTGCTTCCTTCAATTTCTTGGTTTATGATCTTCTCTTGGACTGAGAAAAGTTCAAAATCATCCATGAGTCTGATCACATCTTTTACAGCTTGTTTGACATGTTCTTCATTGTAACTTGAGTGAGAAATAAGCTCAGCATGCCCCATTCCAACCTTAGATTCATCTTCAAGTCTTCCATTCAGCCATCCCGGTTTATCCTTTGTTGAATAGTCAGCTGGTTCAACCATGGTTGCATCATCCCCTCCTCCTTTGAAAAGATTTGTCCTCAAATCTGTATCTCCTACATCAAAAGGAAACAAGTAAGTAACAAGACAAATAATCAAGAAAATAAGCATGAAAGCAAAATCAAAGTAAGGTTTTGGACAGAAACTTCCTTGGAGTTTTGAAGCCATTTTTCTCAAGTACTTCCATCTCCAAAACTTAGGCTTATAAAATTTGCATTTGCTATTGTTCCTTGAAACCGTCTGAGCCTGATCCTGCTGTTCCTGGATACTCAAAACAGAGACTAGAAATCCAGTGTCGTATAGGAAAAACATGTTCTTAGTCTGATCAATAACCAAGCATTTCTTTCTGAGAACATGTTGCACTTGTTTCAGACTTTTAAGATACACATCAAAATAAGTATTGTAAACCAGAATATCATCAAAGCTCAAAATAACACTATTCTTCAAGCATGATCTCAAAACAAACCAAGATTTACCAGTTTCAGAACAAGCATGAGCAAGTTTAAAAACAGAATCACAAATAAAATCGGTTTCAGCTTTAAGTGATTTTGTTTTCTGAAAATTCTTAACCATAATCTCTTTCCAGGCACGTGTGGAAGAAAACAAATAATCAGTGATCAGTTCGTGTCTAGAAAAACTCAGATCAAAGTCACTATCTTCAAAGCAAGCAAAAGAATTACAAGGTTTTCTGAAACATAAATCAGATTGTTGCAAAATAACCTCAATTCTCTTTTCAGGGTGATCAAGGCTTTTGTTATGTTCCATAAATTGATCAAAACTCAAAACATGACCAGGATTGGGTTCATTATCACAGGAAAAACATTTTTCTTCAGAAAATTTATCTGGTTCAAGTTTCTTAAAAGAATGAATCATGTTATCAAAAACAGAGTTTGAGACACAAAATTCTTTCACTTTTTCAAGACCAAAACGTTTTACATCTTGAGAACTGACCTTAACAAAAATTTCAGGCACTGAAATAATCTTATCAAGTTCCTTACAGTGCTCTTGTGAGTTAGGAAACAAAGACTTAGGAATTGTGCTCAGTTGCTCCATCACTTCACCTTGTGTTGAACTCTTCTGTTTTGTTTCTGGTGAGGGTTCTTCTGAGACCTGAGATACTGAGACAATGCTACTCGGTTGCTCCGGTTCAAGATGAGTTAGTTCATCAGAGGTTTCATTGACAACAAGTTCATACTGAGGAGAAAAAAGAGAAAAATCATTTTCTGTCTCAGGTTCTTTACTTACCTTAGATAGCTCTGTTTTTAGCTTTTGGATAGCTAGTTCCTTCTTAGAACACAACGGTTCATTGGCTCTGGAGGGAGGACTTGGGCCTGGCCTTCTTTGCTTATGTGACTGAGACTTTCTTGGGTGATCATGATCATGGAAAGTTCTTGTCTCCTCTTTGGCCTGTCTTGGTTGTTTTCTGTTGTAGTTCTCAGTAACAAAGTGTTTCTTCATGAAGTGTTTCAGCTCAAACCAGGATGCAACTTATGCTTCTCCTGTTCTTTTTCTGGTAGTAACAAGCTGATCCCACCATTTAATGGCATCTCCACAGAACTCTGATGTAGCCAATCTAACCTTTTTGCTTTCTGAATAATTCTGGCCATCAAAGACAAGTTCAATTTTCTGCTCCCACTTCAAGTAACCATCATGGCCATTTCTACCACAGAAAGATGGTATCTTGCTCTTCCTTTTGATCTTAGTATCCTTCTGAACCTCAGGAACATTACCAAAGAAATCATCAACAGGTTTCTTGTGTAAAAGATCAGTCTTTTTCATTCTTTTCATGATCTCAGACACCATTGCTTCCATCTGTAATTTATTGAATGTCACAGTTGGTGTCTCTTTTCTTTTACTGACATATCCAGCCATGGTTTCCTGTTACAATCTCAACAAGAAAAGTTAACACATTTATAAATAGCCAAAGCCTCTCTTCTCTCAAGTGTTTCTCTTTGTTTTTTTTCAGTGAGTTTTCTCTGTGAATCCAGTAGCTCAGCAACAAACAAAGATCAAGCTTTAGAGATCAATTCCCCAACCCCAAAACAGAAGAAAGAGATAGAAAGATTGCAAGATTTTTGTTTGCAAGAGACATTACCACCAGGGCTGGATTTCTCTTCAGCCAAGTTGGATTTCTCTTCAACTTTTTAAGATTCTTTTTTTCTTTTCTTTTTTTAATCTGGTTGGCCCTCTTGCAGATTATACAGATAGAAAGATAAGAGCTTTAAGAGAATTACAGAGAAATAAATCAGATTCCTCAAACAAAGAAGAAGAAATAGAGATTTTCAGATGCAAACCCAGATTTTGAGAGTTTCAGAATCAAACCAAGATCAAAAGCCTTCAGATCTGCTCTGATACCACTTGATGAATCCCTTGTGAGGAGATCCTTTTTGTCTCTGATTCTATGAAGGATGATATGATGGTTTGAGAGAGATATGGGTTGATTTCAGTGATGATGGATGGATTGAATGGACATCTTCAGAAATGATCTATGGATTGATCAGATCTTGTGTAGATGTGTCTATGATCAAGAGAATGAACTTTGTTTGTGATCAAAGACAAGTTTTGCTTGCAGAGAATGAACTCCTAGCAATCAGTGTTCAAAGATGAACAAGGGATTCACAGATTTAGAGAGAGTTTTTTGATAAAAAGAGTGAATATTAGTTTCTGAAACAAAAGAGAGTTTAAGTAGAGCAGAAGAAATTGAAAAGTCCTAAACTTCTAGAAAAATTAGAAAAACTTAATTAAAACTAAAATTGTCTTAAAAACTGAATAATTATTTATTTTGGGTGATTCCTTGACTTGAATTTCGACCTGGTTTGGTTCTGGCTCATACTAAACCAAGAAAGCCAATGCTTCCTTCAATTTCTTGGTTTATGATCTTCTCTTGGGCTGAGAAAAGTTCAAACTCATCCATGAGTCTGATCACATCTTTTACAGCTTGTTTGACATGTTCTACATTGTAACTTGAGTGAGAAATAAGCTCAGCATGCTCCATTCCAACCTTAGATTCATCTTCAAGTCTTCCATTCAGCCATCCCGGTTTATCCTTTGTTGAATAGTCAGCTGGTTCAACCATGGTTGCATCAGAGTTAGAAGACTTACCTTGGCTTGATGATTCCTTCCCCTTTGGATCCAAAATCTCCTTGTTCTTTGGACATAAATCTTTGAGAACATTTGATTCTAACAAGGATGTGGAGTTCGTGTCTTCCTGGACCTCAAGACCTGACTTATCATCCTTGGACAAAGACAAGTGAACCATACCAGTGGGAGATGATTTATAAACAAATTTATCAAGTATAGGACTTACCTTAGCTTTTTCTTGAAAAATCGGTTTGTCTGATTTTTCTTTGTGTCTAGCCAACGTGTCTTGGCTGTGATATTTCTTCTTCTCCATGGTATTTGGGACCTCAGCATGTTGGTATTGATCATAGACAACCGTGGGTCTCTGGTTTGGCCGAATCTGGTCTTGATGGATCAAGCTTCTATGGCCTTCTTTTGGTACAACTCTCTTTGCCTCTTTAGACCCATGGCTTGAGAATCTTCTTGGGTACCTTTCTCTAATGTCTGGAGTTGGAAGTGAGGATACATATTTCCTGATCATGGCCTCTTTAAGGTCTTCCCACGTTTTGATAGTCTAACTCTACTCTGTCCTTGTGAACAACCTACTCTTGTCCACCATTTGTATGCACTTCCATTGAGTTGCTTGATGGCTTGGGTCAGCCTTTCTTTCCTTGACACGCCATGGTATGAATCCATGGTTCTTTCCCATGATAAATAGTCACCTGGCCATCTGTTCTCTGAAAAAGAATAAACTTTAACAACATTAGCAGATTTATAATCAAAATGACTTAAGTACTCATGAGTGTAAGAAGTTTGGTGTGGAGTGATCCATGAAGGATCTGGTGGTTTGGGCTCAACATAGACAGCCTCTGGTGCAACTCCAAATCTTCTTTCTCCATGGTCTAGTCATCGACCTTGTGTCTTTTTCCTAGACAGATTGCTTCTTTCTTCCAACCGGGCCATTTGATCTTCTAATTCTCGCATAGCAACCAATAGTTGTTTTTGAGAAGCCAGTAGAGCTTGGCCGTGTTCTGCCTCTCCCATTTATTCCTTAATCAGGAGCTTGAGCTCTGATACCAAATGATACAGGCTGGGAATCAGGGATGGAAGGATGGATGGTAGAAGCTTGATGGATCGACCAAATGGGTTGATCAGGTGGGCGATATGAATGGAATGGAGGTTGTAAACCTGAAACAAATGCAAAACGAATTAGATGCTGATGAATATGATAACTATAAGAATAATAAAATGAAAGCAAATGGATGGAAATGGCGGAATCAAGCTGCTGGATGTATATCACTCTCAGCTGGATCAAGAGATGGATTGAAGTGGATTTGCGGATAGAAGTTTGATTGAATCTCTCAATCTGGTGGGATGATGGGACGATGTGATTGACTCTCTCAACCTGTGTACTGAGCTTATTTGATTTGCACAAATAAACTAGAATCACGAAATCAATAGAACAACAAGAAATCTCTCCTTGAATCCTAAAGACCGATATTTTACACAAAGAACACTCTTTGATAAAAACTGAATAACTTCTTATTAACTTGATGATTGAGGGTGATTCTTTACAATGTCGACAATCAGCTTATATAATGCTCAGAAACAAAGGTCCTAACGTGCTAAAAGAATATGAAAGGAAACAATTCAAAGACAAAGCAAGAAATTGGAAAGTAGCCGTTGGAGCCTTTAATGCGGTTTTGGCTCCAAGCAAAGAATCTGTTCCTTCTTTGAACCTTGACGGTTTGAGGGGATAAGAGATCATCCTGGGAACCTTCTGGATGTTTTGGAAGGTCCTTATGTCGTGCACAAACCCAAGGCAAAAGAGCTGTTGGAGTTTGAATGTCCAAAGCTCCAAATAAGACAGTTTGGAGTAAATGAGGATCCTCATGATCCTATGTTGGCTGGTGCATGGTATGAACGTGTAGAACTCTTCTTGGTCAAGTATAATGTCTCCTGGATGTCTTGGTTCTATCTGAATGTCTTCTGGTCGCAGTTGGTTTGGTTGGAAATGATCAAACCGAAAGATTGCTAAATCTTTCCATAAACGGCTCCGGGTGGGCTTGACAACTTCTTCAAGGATCCGCCTGATCCTATGGGTAATGGTGCATCTAAGCACTCCTGGAATGTCTTCTGATTGGCTGATAAGATCTCATGGTCTCCATAAATAGCTTTGGGTCGAACCAAACTGAATTGGTTGAAGACTTTCCATAGATGATGTCGGTTTGGCCGGTTCTGGGAAATTGATCATAACTTCTTCTTGCCTTGACCATTTCTCTTGATTTTGGGCTTTATGGGAAAGCTAATAGATCCCTCTTGAAACCCATGATTGATTTCTGATAAGGCCGCTTCATGGCTGGGCTGAAATCCTCTTCTAAAGGCTGACACTCGCAACTGGACGGGCTGAGAAACCTCTGAATTGTAAAATTCATAACTTCCTGCTCCGTGAATATTTTGGCCTCGTTCCAATGGTTCTGGACTCCTTCTTGAGTGTAGAATCCATGAAAATTGGATCCGTGATTAAAACCCTCCTGGTTTGTAACATATGACATTTTTAGTGCCCATATATCCTGATTAGCGCCTTGGCGGGTTGAGTGGGTTGTTTGGTCGACCTCCGGTTCAGATACTGGTTTGATGGCCGCATCAATCCAGGTCTGACCTCTTGAGTTCTTCATCTTGAATTGTCCTCACTGTTGAGCAGCTGCTGGACGCCAAGGCTTTTCCCTCACCACCAGGATTGAAGTTCATAGTTGAGCAAGTTGTTGGCTCTCCCATTTCACCAGAAAAATGAGCTCTAGCATCATTGTATGGTGATCTGAACTTCTGTGGTTTGAGATGGGGATGGAGTGTCCAGGACTTGTCTTTCCCATGTCCTTTCTTCTTGCAATGATCAAAAATCCACACCTTCTTGTCTTCAGGTTTGTAGGAGCCTTTGTTTGCAATCCCTTCAGCTTGATTTGCAAGAACTAGATCACCTTTTCCTCCAAAGAGACCCACTGATCCTTGTTCTCTGCCCTCAACATGTGCTTGATTAGGTCATTGTACCCTGGGTTCAGTGTGAGAAGCAAGGAAAAGACCTTGTCTTGCTCACGCCTATCATTCAGCACACTTGGCTCCACTGTACTTGGCCTCAACATCTCTAACTCAGCCCATAGTGCCCTAAACTTGCCAAAGTGTTGGTTGAAATCCATGTTCTCCTGATGTAGAGAGTTGATGGCCTTTTTGACTTCAAAAACTCTACTCAAATTTGAAATGTTGCCATACACCTTTTGGAGTGTATCCCACAAGTCTTTGGAGCTCTCACAGTATGAGTAAGCTTCCAAGATAGATGGCTCCAAGCTGTTTTGAATGATGGACAACACCATGAGGTCCTCCTGACCCCATTTTCCATCTCCAGCTACCACCATCTCAACGCCCTCTTGGTCTTTAATGGTTTTCTGTGGGGCTTCTCCAGTGGAAACATGTTCCCATAAGCCCCTTCCTCCAAGTGCTGTCTTGGCCAATCTAGACCACAGCAAGTAGTTTACCCCTGTTAGGGTTACTGGAATTGCAACTAGCTTAGCATTCTCCATTTTAAAATGGTTTTGGCTAGTGAAAGAAAAGTATAAGAACAGAGGATGAAGATCAGAGTGACTGAAGTAAAATCTCTATGATCTTGATACAATCAGAGTAAAGAAAGAGACTAGAAAGAGACTTAAGAATAGAAATGAGAAGAGAATAGAGATTGGGTGACTAGAATGGAACCATTGTTTGCAAGAGAGATTAGAGAGAGACTCAAAACCAGTGTATTCATTCATAAAGGAGGAGTTACAAATATATAGCAAGTGATACAAGGGATTTCGAAACAAGGAAAGAAGACTAGGCGTGTGGAGTCAATGGGGGAGGAGCGTCCATTTAAAAACCAGCCAATGGTGTGGCTCACAAGCTTGGGCATCTTTGACTCACTGACTAGATGCTCTTCCAGCTTCTGACAGCCTGGCAAGACGCGTTCCCCTTCTCCTCTCAACGTTTGGATAAGGCTTGCGTGAAAGGTAACTCCATCCGAGTTACTTCTTCATTTCCCGGATGGTAAGCGAGTAAGGTCACTTGTACGGATGATGGTACGGACCACCTGTCCGTACCATATACCCTATTTTTGCACATCCCCATTTCCATACTTAGAAGCTTAGGAACATGTCTTGAAACTCCTTGACCGTACAGTCCGTACATCCGTACACACCTGCCCTATTCATGCACAGCCAATCCATGTTCTCCTAATCTTCTTTAGATGATCTCCACCACTTGAGCACACCTTCTATGAATTGCCTAACTCCTCTCAACACTCCCCCTCAAGCTTGACCATGGAACCGGTCAAGCTTGGAAGCCATGAGATCCTCCTCATTAAAAAAACCTCACCAAAGAAAACCCATTGGGACAAAACTTTGATGAGGGAAAAAGAGTGAAGATCCCATGACTAAGGGGATTAGCTCCTTCTCGCAAGATCAATGAGCCCAAGTCGGATATGTATGGACTCCATTGTCTTTTGCCTTGCAGCCTTGGTAAAGACATCCGCCAACTGATCCTCACTCCTAGTATAACAAGGTAGGATCACACCAAGCACAATCATCTGCCTCACCTTGTGGCAATCAACCTCAATATGTTTGGTCCTCTCATGGAACACTGAGTTGGAGGCTATGTGAATGGCTGCTTGGATGTCACAATGCATGGTCATTGGAGAGACTTCTCAATCCCTACATGCTTCAGTATTCCCTTGATCCAAACCAGCTCATTTGTAAGCTTCAGCATGGCTCTATACTCAGCTTCAGCACTGCTACAAGACACCACCTTCTGCTTCTTACTCTTCCAAGTAACCAAGTTCCCACCAATAAATGTGCAATAGCCAGTAGTGGACCTCCTGTCAGCTCTATCTCCTGCCCAATCTGCATCACAGTATCCAACCACTTCACTGCTCCCATTACATCCCATCCATACTCCTTGATCTGGTGATCCATTCAGGTACATGAGGAGCCTCTCCACCATGCGCCAATGGTGCTCCTTTGGAACTTGCATGTGCTGGCTCACCTGGTTCACAGCAAAACATATATCAGGCCGTGTAATGGTCAAGTAGATTAACTTACCAACAAGCTTCCTATAGAGCTTAGGGTCATGGAAAGGCTGGCTGTCTTCAATCTCCCCCTCACGTGGAACCTTATACCCATCTTCAAGAGGCATCTTGGCTGTCTTCCCTCCAAGGTTACCAACATCTTTCAAGAGATCAAGTGTATATTTTATTTGGGACATGAATAAACTTTCCTTGGATCTACATATCTCAATACCAAGGAAGTATTTCATCTCTCCCAAGTCTTTAATTTCAAACACAGATTTAAGAAAATCCTTAGTGGATTGGATCCCAACCTTGTCACTTCCTGTTATGATGATATCATCAACATAAACAAGAAGAACAACAATACCTGAGGGGGTTGTAAGAGTAAAGAGAGTGTGATCAAGCTCACATTTCCTAAAGCCTCTCCCATTCAATGTTGTGCTGAGTTTGTTATACCAGGCTCTTGGGGACTGCTTCAAACCATAGATAGCCTTCTTTAATCTCAACACATTTCCCTTCTTCACAAGATGTTCAAGACCCGGAGGAGGATGCATGTACACTTCATCCTCTAGTTCCCCTTGTAAGAAGGCATTCTTCACATCCATTTGCCAAAGTTCCCACTCAAGATTCACAGCAAGAGAGAGAATTATCCTGATAGTATGGAGCTTAGCAACCGGGGCAAATGTGTCTATATAATCTTCTCCATAGGTTTGAGTAAACCCTCTTGCTACTAATCTTGTCTTGCGCCTCTCAATCTTCCCATTTGGAAGGTATTTGATAGTGAATATCCACCTACTAGACACTGCCTTCTTTCCCTTTGGTAGCTCACTCTCATACCAAGTATCATTCTTAATCATTGCTCCAGCTTCATCAGCTACTGATTCCCTCCATGCCTTGTCTTGTATAGCCTCTTCATAGGATCTTGGAACCTGACTCTCATCCAAACTTACCATGAATGCACAATGCTCATCCGGATATTGGGCAAATGAACACACTGCTTGCGTGGGATGCTCAACAGCTTGTGCATTATAGTAAACTCTGGTGTTTATCCAGTTAGATGGATCCTTCCTGATTCTTGTACTTCTCCTTAACGGTGGTTGTTGCTGTTCCACCGGTTCAGCCACTTCCTGGCTTCTCTCCTCTTCTCTTGTAGGTTGAGTGTCTAGATCATTCTGATCTTCTTCCCTTTGGTCCACACCATGATCATGAGCACTTGACTCTTCTTGTCCTTGGTCTTGCTCAATGTCGGTTGCATTCCCCCTTTCATGATCAAGGTGGGGAGCTGGACTCTCTTCAGGTAGATTAGAACTCGTAGTCTGACCTCCTTGTTTTGGTGAATCCTGAGTAAGATTAATTCCAAGTCTCTCCAATATAACCCTCAGATCAGCAGCTTTGTCACTTCCTTGAGATAAATCCCTTAGCTCTTCTTGATTCTTTTCTTCATAATATCCCCTCTCTTCAATAAACTTGACATCTCGAGAAACAAGGACCCTCCTGGTCATAGGATCATAGCATTTGTAGCCTTTCTGAGTGGGAGAGTATCCAATGAACATAGCCTTGGTACTCTTAGCTTCCAATTTGTTTCTCAACTCCCCTGGTACCAAAACAAAGCAAAGGCATCCAAAAACTCTCATATAATCCAATGATGGCTTGTACTGGTTTAGGACTTCAAATGGGGCCTGATTCTCTAAGACTTTGGTAGGGGTGCGGTTGATGAGATAACAAGCAGTGGCAACTGCATCACTCCAGAACCTCTTTGGGACATTTGCATGGAACATCATGGACCGAGACACCTCCATAAGGTGTATATTCTTTCTCTCAGCCACACCATTTTGCTGAGGAGTGTAGGGGCAACTAGTCTGATGAAGGATCCCATGTTGAGCAAGATGATGTTTAAAGGCTTGGCTAGTATACTCTCCACCATTATCTGAACGGAAAATTTTAAGCTTTGC
Source organism: Sinapis alba (assembly GCA_012274485.2). Lineage (NCBI taxonomy): Eukaryota > Viridiplantae > Streptophyta > Magnoliopsida > Brassicales > Brassicaceae > Sinapis > Sinapis alba. Next base: position 27,534 of record MU107696.1, on the reverse strand, counting down.
ATTGTAATGGTTAGTCACATAAGCTTGAAAATTTCTAAATGCATCTAGCACCCTATCTTTAGATGCGATCAAGGTTAACCAGGTGTATTTTGATTTTTCATCAATGAATGTAACAAAGTACTTATGATTATCCCTAGACACACAAGGAGCAGTCCAC
>MU107696.1:0-24540 GCA_012274485.2 Sinapis alba | reverse complement strand
AAGATATGGGTATGCGACCACTGCAAGAAGAAAGGCCATGGAAAGGACAAATGCTGGATACTTCATCCTCACCTCAAACCTCAAAAGTTCAGGACACCATACCATGAAGCAAGAGCCAATCTCTCTAGTGATGTGGGTGAACCATCTACTCCAGGAACCATGCGCTCTAACCATGCTGCTGGTGAGGGAAAGACATTGACTTCCAGTAGCTGTTCAAGCTTGAGGAACACACAAGATGAAGCCATCAAGCGATCTGATATTGAGGCTCTCATCAAAATCCTCAAGGACAACTCTGGTAACATACTTGGTACCTCTTTACATGCTTCTAATTGTGGTGTCTCCTTGAATGCTTTCACTGATTTAAAATTAACTAAACCTTTAGTTATAGATTCAGGAGCTAGCCACCACATGATTAGTGATCAAAACTTAATTAAAAATATTGTTCCTGCCTTAGGAAATGTTATGATTGTTAATGGTGATAGAGTACCAATTAAAGGAGTAGGTGAGCTTAGGTTTTTCAACAAGGATACTAAAGCCTTTTATATGCCTAGTTTCACCTCTAATTTGTTATCAGTTAAAAAGGCCATTAATGACTTGAATTGCAGTGTTACTTTCACTCCTAATGATGTCTACTTTCAGGATATTGAAACTAGTAGGTTGCTTGGCAAAGGTGTGACCAAGGGAGACTTGTACTTGCTTGAAGACACCAAGCTCACAGCCGATTTATCTTATGCTTTAAATTCATGTTTTAATTTCCCTAAAGATGTAATGTGGCATGCTAGATTAGGACATCCTCATTCTCGTGCCTTGAACATCATGTTGCCTAGTATTTCATTTCAAAAAGATTGTGAGGCATGTATCTTAGGAAAACATTGCAAAACTGTTTTTCCTAAATCTAGTACTATCTATGAAAGTTGCTTTGATTTAATTCACTCTGATGTGTGGACTGCTCCTTGTGCATCTAGGGAACATCATAAGTACTTTGTGACATTTATAGATGAGAAATCAAAGTACACATGGATCACCTTGCTGCAATCTAAATATAGGGTGTTAGATGCTTTTATAAACTTCCAAACTTATGTCTCTAACCATTACAATGCCAAGATAAAAATTCTTAGATCAGATAATGGAGGAGAATACACCAGCAAAGCATTCAAACAACACTTAGCCAAGTATGGGATGATCCATCAAACAAGCTGTCCATATACTCCACAACAAAATGGTGTGGCTGAGAGGAAGAATAGACATCTTATGGAGGTGGCCAGAAGTATGATGTTCCACATGAATGTACCTAAGAGGTTCTGGGGGGATGCTGTGATGACAGCTTGCTACTTGATCAACAAGATTCCTACCAAGGTTCTTCAAGATCAGTCTCCACATGAGGTATTAAACAAATATCGCCCATCTATAGATCACCTTCGGGTATTTGGTTGCTTGTGCTTTGTCTTAATTCCAGGAGAACAAAGGAACAAGCTGGAACCAAAGAGTACAAGGGCAATGTTCATTGGGTACTCACCTCACCAAAAGGGATACAAGTGTTTTTCACCAGAAACCAGGAGGGTTTTAATCTCTAGAGATGTGAGGTTTGTTGAATCCAGAGGCTACTATGATGAGAAGAGTTGGGATGAGGTGAAAGATTTGTCTCAATCAGCCTCAGATAGAGCTGCAAATTTGAGAAGGGTAATGGAGAGTCTTGGCATCAATATACCACAAGAGAGGGTTGTGATGGAGACTGAGCCAAGACAAGACCAGCCAAGTCCACAAACTGAAGAATCGCCTGAGGGGTCTGAAAATGAAGTTGTGGATGTTACTCCTCTTGCTCCTGAAGGGGGGAATCAAACTGAAGCTCAACAAGAAAGTTCAGTATCTCAGGACCAAGATGAGCAACAAGAAGGGTCAGTGGTGAGTGAATATCAAGAGGAGACTACACCAACTGAAGAAAATGTTCAAACATTAAGAAGGAGCACCAGGATTAGACATCCTCCTTCAAATTGGGTCAACACAAGAGTCTACTTCAACTCACAAGCAGTAGCTCATCCCATTCGAGCTGTGTGTTCTTTGGCTCAATACCCACAGGAACATGTTGTGTTCATGGGAAAGCTAGACCAGGAGTACATCCCAAGGTCTTATGAGGAAGCTATGAAACACAAGGAGTGGAGAGACTCAGTGGGAAATGAAACCAATGCTATGATTGTGAATGACACTTGGTATGAAGCAGAACTTCCAAAGGGCAAGAAGGCAGTGACAAGCATGTGGATCTTCACCATCAAATACAATGCTGATGGTACTGTGGAAAGATGCAAGACAAGGCTTGTTGCAAGAGGATTCACTCAGACTTATGGAGAAGACTACCTTGATACTTTTGCACCAGTGGCTAAGCTCCATACCATAAGGATCATTCTCTCTTTGGCTGTTAACTTGGAGTGGGATCTATGGCAGATGGATGTGAAGAATGCCTTCCTACAGGGTGAACTTGAAGATGAAGTCTACATGAGACCACCTCCTGGTCTAGAGCATCTAGTGAAGCCTGGAAATGTCCTTAGATTGAAGAAAGCCATCTATGGACTGAAGCAATCACCAAGGGCCTGGTACCACAAACTCAGTACAACTCTAAATGGAAGAGGCTTTGTGAAATCTGAAGCTGACCATACTCTCTTCACGCTCACCAGTCCAAAAGGCATTGTGGTGATCTTAGTGTATGTGGATGATATCATAATCACAGGAAGTGACAAGGAAGGTATCCTCTTAACTAAATCTTTTCTTAAATCATCATTTGATATCAAAGACTTGGGTGAGTTAAAGTACTTCCTAGGAATAGAGATATGCCGATCTAAAGAGGGGCTGTTTCTATCCCAAAGGAAGTACACACTTGATTTGTTGAGTGAGGCAGGTGATCTAGGTGGAAGAGCTGCCAAGACACCACTAGAAGATGGTTACAAGGTCTTGCGTGAGGGGGAGATTGAGGACAAGCCATATGGAGATGTCAAGAGATATAGAAGAATGGTTGGGAAGCTGATCTACCTTACAATCACAAGACCAGATGTGTGTTTTGCAGTCAATCAAGTCAGCCAGCACATGCAAGCTCCTAAGCTACACCATTGGAACATGGTGGAGAGAATTCTGAGGTATCTTAGAGAGGCACCAGGGCAAGGAGTTTGGATGGGTTGTAACAAGAGCACTGAGATAGTAGGGTACTGTGATGCTGATTGGGCTGGAGATAGGGTGGACAGGAGGTCCACGACAGGCTACTGTACCTTCATTGGAGGCAACTTAGTCACTTGGAAGAGTAAGAAACAAAAGATAGTATCATGCTCCAGTGCTGAAGCTGAGTATAGAGCAATGAGGAAGCTCACAAGTGAACTGATTTGGATCAAGAACCTGATGAGAGACTTGGGCATTGAGATGACCACACCTATCACAGTGCACTGTGATAATCAAGCAGCCATCCATATAGCATCCAACAATGTGTTTCATGAAAGGACCAAGCACATAGAAGTGGATTGTCATAAGGTTAGACAAGCTGTGGAGCAGAAAATTATCCTACCATGCTACACTAGAAGTGAAGATCAGTTGGCAGACATCTTCACCAAAGCAGCAAGCATCAAGGGCTGTGAGTTCATACATTCTAAACTTGGACTCATGGAACTCCCATCTCACTGATCCTCTCAGCCATGAGGTGTTCTACTCTTTTTCCTTGGCTTGGTTTTTATCCCATGTGGGTTTTCCAAGCTAAGGTTTTAATGAGGAATGCTTCATGGTTTCCAAGCTTGACCAGTCCCTATGGTCAAGCTTGAGGGGGAGTGTTGAGATGAAGCAATAAAGATCAAGAGGAATGGTTGATTCGAATTAAGTTAGGAGTTAACTTGGGAACCAAGGCTGTCCGTACAACCTGGAGTGCCTTCAAAGGCAAGCAAGTGTTGTGCCTGGTTGCATGAGCTAAAGAAGGTCCAAGGAAGCTTACTATATTGTATTTGATATTGACAAAGGAGGAGGGAGAGCTGAGAGAGCTGTTGGACCACAAGGTCACATGTTGGGACAGGATCAAGGACCTGTCACTTTCACACTGTCTGGGCGTGCATTGATCATACCGACTGCCCTGACCACACCAGACTGCCCTGACCACACCAGACTGCTTCCCTGATCACACCAGACTGCCTTCCCTTTGTTTATTAATTTATGTTGTCAAGTAGCTCCTTTGTTTGCCTTTAAATATGCTTGTAACATGTTCTGAATTAAGCAAGTGAATAAGAAACACTTCTCTCTAGTCTCATTTCGAAATCCCCTCTCTCTCTCTCTAGTTCTTCATGTGTTTTTTCATGTTCTTCCTTAGTTACTCTCTGATTCTCTAATTCTCACACTCAAGAGAACTTTGAAGAACCGACATCACAAGCAAGTCCTCTTGCTCCCACTTGTCTTCATCACTTGTGACCACTTCCTGGTCACCTTCCTGAGTAATGAGTTTTGGAGCTTCACCTGATGTAATATGACTCCACAACCCCTTACTCCCAACAGCAGTCTTCACCAGCCGAGACCAAAGCAAGTAGTTACCTCCCTTGAGTGTAACTGGAACCTTCATGGTATTACCTTCCATCTAAACCAGCTTAACCTCAAAAACTTGATAAAGATGACACCTTGGAGCAAGAAACCCACGAGAACTTCACAGACCCGAAGATACACAGATCTTCAAGGAACACACACCAACACTAACTAAAACAAGGCAGAAAACAGATCCACACCTTGCACTCCAAGTAACACCTTCAAAGACTCAACCTTTGAATCTTCAAACCTTCAACCACGAGCCCAGATTCTTACTAACCTGGCTCTGATACCATAAAATCTCTATGATTTTGATACAATCAGAGTAAAGAAAAAGACTAGAAAGAGACTTAAGAATAGAAATGAGAAGAGAATAGAGATTGGGTGACTAGAATGGAACCATTGTTTGCAATAGAGATTAGAGAGAGACTCAAAACCAGTGTATTCATTCATAAAGGAGGAGTTACAAATATATAGCAAGTGATACAAGGGATTTCGAAACAAGGAAAGAAGACTAGGCGTGTGGAGTAAATGGGGGAGGAGCGTCCATTTGAAAACCAGCCAATGGTGTGGCTCACATGCTAGGTCATCTTTGACTCACTGACTAGATGCTCTTCCAGCCTCTGACAGCCTGGCAAGACGTGTTCCCCTTCTCCTCTCAACGTTTGGATAAGGCTTGGGTGAAAGGTAACTCCATCCGAGTTACTTCTTCATTTCCCGGATGGTAAGCGAGTAAGGTCACTTGTACGGATGATGGTACGGACCACCTGTCCGTACCATATACCCTATTTTTGCACATCCCCATTTCCATACTTAGAAGCTTAGGAACATGTCTTGAAACTCCTTGACCGTACAGTCCGTACAGTCGTACATCCGTACACACCTGCCCTATTCTTGCACAGCCAATCCATCTTCTCCTAATCTTCTTTAGATGATCTCCACCACTTGAGCACACCTTCTATGAATTGCCTAACTCCTCTCAACATGAAGCAGGGGATTAGAGAAAAACAGAGTGACTGGAACAGAGTATGAAAAAACAGAGTGTGAAAAACAGGGGATGGAAAAACAGAGTGATTTGCGGAAGTAAGAGAGATTAAACAGAAGAGAGTGAGCTAGAATAGGTCTCAAGAGCTTTGTAGCTCTGATACCATGTGAGAATTAAAGAACCAGAATGGATTTAAGTGAAGAACATCATGAAGAACAAGAGAGAATGGAGAATTTCGTGGGAGAAGAGAGAGAGAGAGTTTGCAAGTGAGTGAAATGATTTACTTGCTTGATTTAGTTTGTGGATACAATCCCATAAATAGGGAGACAAATGTACAAGCAGACAACAAGAATATAATAAAGAAATGTGGTCTGAACAAGGCAGGCTGGTCCTGATCAGAAGGGATAGTGACAGGTCTCCAATCTCTCTCCTCCTTAACCCCAACATGTGATCTTGTCTTGGTCCTTAGTCCCAACAGCTCCCTTCTCCTTCTGAACCCTCAGACATTTCGATCAGACCCACTTAGTTAGACAAACCAGAATAGTTACCCTCTTAGTTCAAGTCTTTAGTTGAGAATGCACCAAACCAGTTTGTAAGCCCAATCTGCCTTATCCTTCATTAATCTGAATTGTCTCTTCCTCCTTGTCATTATTTCTTCTTCATGTCAACAGATTTATCATGGTCTGATTAGAAGCATGAAGAACTTGCCATATGTCCAAACACGCTAAACATGGATATCCTGATTAGAAAGTGGAATAACTTCTTCAACATAATTCTTATGATATTTATTTAAACTTCATGGAAACTCTACACTGATTAACGGTGCCAATTCAAGCATCTTACATATTGGTTCATCCTGGTTTGATTGGAATCTTGAAGAACTTGCTATATGTCCAAACTGGCTAAACATGGATATCCTGATTAGAAAGTGGAATAACTTCTTCAACATAACTCCTATGATCTTTATTCAACTTCATGGACACTCTACACTAATTAATGGTTCCAAATCAAGCTTCTTACATATTGGTTCATCCTGGTTTGGTTGGAATCTTGAAGAACTTTCCATATGTCCAAACTGGCTAAACATTGATATCCTGATTAGAAAGTGGAATAACTTCTTCAACATTACTCCTATGATATTTAGTAAACTTCATGGACAATCTAATCTGATTAATTGTTCCAAATAAAACTTCTTACATATTGGTTCATTATGGTTTGGTTGGAATCTTGAAGAACTTGCCATATGTCCAAACTGGCCAAACATGGATATCCTGATTAGAAAGTGGAATAACTTCTTCAACATATCTCTTATGATATTTATTCAACTTCATGGATACACTCCACTGATTATTAGTTCCAAATCAAGCTTCTTACATATCGATTTATCGTGTTTTGATTAGAAGCATGAAGAACTTGCCATATGTCCAAACACGCTAAACATGGATATCCTGATTAGAAAGTGGAATAACTTCTTCAACATAATTCCTATGATATTTATTCAAACTTCATGGACACTCTACACTTATTAACGTTGCCAAATCAAGCATCTTACATATTGGTTCATCCTGGTTTGATTGGAATCTTGAAGAACTTGCCATATGTCCAAATTGGCTAAACATGGATATCCTGATTAGAAAGTGGAATAACTTCTTCAACATACCTCCTATGATATTTATTCAACTTCATGGACACTTTACACTGATTAATGGTTCCAAATCAAGATTCTTACATATTGGTTCATCCTGGTTTGGTTGGAATCTTGAAGAACTTGCCATATGCCCAAACTGGCTAAACATTGATATCCTGATTAGAAAGTGGAATAACTTCTTCAACATTACTCCTATGATATTTATTCAACTTTATGGACAATCTACACTGATTATTGGTTATAAATAAAGCTTCTTACATATTGGTTCATTATGTTTTGGTTGAAATCTTGAAAACCTTGCTATATGTCCAAACTGGCTAAACATGGATATCCTGATTAGAAAGTGGAATAACTTCTTCAACATAACTTCTATGATATTTAATCAACTTCATGGACACTAAACACTGATAAATGGTTCCAAATCAAGATTCTTACATATTGTTTCATCCTGGTGTGGTTGGAATCTTAAAGAACATGCCATATGATCAAACATGCTAAACATGGAAATCCTAATTAGAAAGTGGAATAACTTCTTCAACATAACTCCGATGATATTTATTCAACTTCATGGACAATCTACACTGATTAATGTTTCCAAATAAAGCTTCTTACATATTGGTTCATTATGGTTTGGTTGGAATCTTGAAAAACTTGCCATATGTCCAAACTGGCTATACATGGATATCTTGATAAGAAAGTGGAATAACTTCTTCAACATAACTCCTATGATATTTATTCAACTTCATGGAGACAGTCCACTTATTATTGGTTCCAAATCAAGCTTCTTACATATTGGTTCATCCTGGTTTGGTTGGAATCTTGAAGAACTTGCCATATGTCCAAACAGGCTAAACATGGATATCTTGGTTAGAAAGTGGAATAACTTCTTCAACATATCTCCTATGATATTTATTCAACTTCATGGAGACACTCCACTGATTATTGGTTCCAAATCAAGCTTCTTACATATTGGTTCATCCTAGTTTGATTGGAATCTTAAAGAACTTGACATATGTCCAAACATGCTAAACATGGATATCCTGATTAGAAAATGGAATAACTTCTTCAACATAACTCCTATGATATTTATTCAACTTCATGGACACTCTACACTAATTAATGGTTCCAAATCAATATTATTACATATTGGTTCATCCTGGTTTGGTTGGAATCTTGAAGAACTTGCCATATGTCCAAATAGGCTAAACATGAATATCATGATTAGAAAGTGGAATAACTTCTTCAACATAACTTCTTCAACATAACTCCTATGATATTTATTCAACTTCATGGACACTATACACTGATTAATGGTTCCAAATCAAGCTTCTTACATATTGGTTCATCCTGGTTTGGTTGGAATCTTAAAGAACTTGCCATATGCCCACACTGGCTAAACATGGAAATCCTGATTAGAAAGTGGAATAACTTCTTCAACATTACTCCTATGATATTTATTAAACTTCATGGACAATATACACTGATTAATGGTTCCAAATAAAGCTTCTTACATATTGGTTCACTATGGTTTGGTTGGAATCTTGAAGAACTTGCCATATGTCCAAACTGGCTAAACATGGATATTCTGATTAGAAAGTGGAATAACTTCTTCAACATATCTCTTATGATATTTATTCAACTTCATGGATACACTCCACTGATTATTGGTTCCAAATCAAGATTTAGAACATTTACTCAGTGTATAGTGTCCATGAAGTTGAATAAATATCATATGAGTTATGTTGAAGAAGTTATTCCACTTTCTAATCAGAATATCCATGTTTAGCATGTTTGGACATATGGCAAGTTCTTCAAGATTCCAACCAAACCAGGATGAACCAATATGCAAGAAGCTTGATTTGGAACCATTAATCAGGGTAGAGTGTCCATGAAGTTGAATAAATATCATAGGAGTTATGTTGAAGAAGTTATTCTCCTTTCTAATCAGGATATCAATGTTCAGCTTCTTTGGACATATGGCAAGTTCTTTAAGATTCCAATCAAACCAGGATGAACCAATATATAATAAGTTTGATTTGGAACCATTAATCAGTCTATATTGTCCATGAAGTTGAATAAATATCATAGGAGATATGTTGAAGAAGTTATTCCACTTTCTGATAAGGATATCCATGTTTAGCATGTTTGGACATATGGCAAGTTCTTCAAGATTCCAACCAAACCATGATGAACCAATATGTAAGAAGCTTGATTTGGAATCATTAATCAGTGGAGAGTGTCCATGAAGTTGAATAAATATAATAGGAGTTATGTTGAAGAAGTTATTCCACTTTCTAATCAAGATATCCATGTTTAGCCTGTTTGGACATATGGCAAGTTCTTAAAGATTTCAACCAAACCAGGATGAACCAAAATGTAAGAAGCTTGATTTAGAATCATTAATCAGTGGAGATTCTCCATGAAGTTGAATAAATATCATAGGAGTTATGGTGAAGAAGTTATTCCACTTTCTAATCAGGATATCCATGTTTAGCCTGTTTGGACATATGGCAAGTTCTTCAAGATTCCAATCAAACCAGGATGAACCAATATGTAAAAAGCTTGATTTGGAACCATTAGTCAGTGGATAGTGTCCAAGAAGTTGAATAAATATCATAGGAGATATGTTGAAGAAGTTATTCCACTTTCTAATCAAGATATTCATGTTTAGCCTGTTTGGACATATTGTAAGTTCTTCAAAATTCCAACCAAACCAGGATGAACCAATATGTATGAAGCTTGATTTGGAACCATTAATTAGTGTAGAGTGTCAATCAACTTGAATAAATATCATAGGAGTTATGTTGAAGAAGTTATTCCACTTTCTAATCAGGATGTCCATGTTTAGCCTGCTTGGAAATATGACAAGTTCTTCATGATTCCAACCAAACCAGGATGAATCAATATGTAAGAACCTTGATTTGGAACCATTAATAAGTGGATAGTGTCCATGAAGTTGAATAAATATCATAGGAGTTATGTTGAAGAAGTTATTCCACTTTCTAATAAGGATATCCATGTTTAGCCTAATTGGACATATGGCAAGTTCTTTAAACTTCTAATCAAACCATGATGAATCAATATGTAAGAAGCTTGATTTGGAACCAATAATCAATGGAGTGTCTCCATGAAGTTGAATAAATATCATAGGAGATATGTTGAAGAAGTTATTCCACTTTGTAATCAGGATATCCATGTTTAGCCAGTTTAGACATATGGAAGTTATTCAAGATTCCAACCAAACCAGGATGAACCATTATGTAAGAAGCTTGATTTCGAACCATTAATCAGTGTATAGTGTCCAAGAAGTTGAATAAATATCATAGGAGATATGTTGAAGAAGTTATTCCACATTCTAATCAAGATATCCATGTTTAGCCTGTTTGGACATATTGTAAGTTCTTCAAGATTCCAACCAAACCAGGATGAACCAATATGTATGAAGCTTGATTTGGAACCATTAATTAGTGTAGAGTGTCAATCAACTTGAATAAATATCATAGGAGTTATGTTGAAGAAGTTATTCCACTTTCTAATCAGGATGTCCATGTTTAGCCTGCTTGGAAATATGACAAGTACTTCATGATTCCAACCAAACCAGGATGAATCAATATGTAAGAACCTTGATTTGGAACCATTAATAAGTGTATAGTGTCCATGAAGTTGAATAAATATGATTGGAGTTATGTTGAAGAAGTTATTCCACTTTCTAATAAGGATATCCATGTTTAGCCTAATTGGACATATGGCAAGTTCTTCAAACTTCTAATCAAACCATGATGAATCAATATGTAAGAAGCTTGATTTGGAACCAATAATCAGTGGAGTGTCTCATTGAAGTTGAATAAATATCATAGGAGATATGTTGAAGAAGTTATTCCACTTTCTAATCAGGATATCCATGTTTAGCCAGTTTGGACATATGGAAGTTATTCAAGATTCCAACCAAACCAGGATGAACCATTATGTAAGAAGCTTGATTTCGAACCATTAATCAGTGTAGAGTGTCCATGAAGTTGAATAAATGTCATAGGAGTTATGTTGAGGAAGTTATTCCACTTTCTAATCAGGATATCCATGTTTAGCCTGTTTAGACATATGGCATGTTCTTCAAGATTCCAACCAAACCAGGATGAACCAATATGTAAGAAGCTTGATTTAGAACAAATAATCAGTGTATAATGTCCATGAAGTTGAATAAATATCATATGAGTTATGTTGAAGAAGTTATTCCACTTTCTAATCAGGAAATCGATGTTTCGCATGTTTGGACATATGTCAAGATCTTCAAGCTTCTAATCAAACAAGGATGAACTAATATGTAAGAAGCTTGATTTCAAACCATTAATCAGTGGAGAGTGTCCATGAATTTGAATAAATATCATAGGAGTTATGTTGAAGAAGTTATTCCACTTTCTAATTAGGATATCCATGTTTAGCATGTTTGGACATATGGCAAGTTCTTCAAGATTTCAACCAAACCAGGATGAATCAATATGTATGAAGCTTGATTTGGAACCATTAATCAGTTCAGAGTGTCCATGAAGTTGAATAAATATCATAGGAGTTATGTTGAAGAAGTTATTCCAATTTCTAATCAGGATATCCATGTTTAGCCTGTTTGGACACATGGCAAGTTCTTCAAGATTACAACCAAACCAGGATGAACCAATATGTAAGAAGCTTGATTTGGAAAAATTAGTCAGTGTATAGTGTCCATGAAGTTTAATAAATATCATAGGAGATATGTTGAAGAAGTTATTCCAATTTCTAATCAGGATATCTATGTTTAGCCTGTTTGGACACATGGCAAGTTCTTCAAGATTACAACAAAACCAGGATGAACCAATATGTAAGAATCTTGGTTTGGAACCATTAATCAGTGTAAAGTGTCCATCAAGTTGAATAAATATCATAGGAGTTATGTTGAATAAGTTATTCCACTTTCTAATCAGGATATCCATGTTTAGCTTGTTTGGACATATGGCATGTTCTTCAAGATTCCAACCAAACCAGGATGAACCAATATGTAAGAAGATTGATTTAGAACAATTAATCAGTCTATAGTGTCCATGAATTTTAATAAATATCATATGAGTTATGTTGAAGAAGTTATTCCACTTTCTAATCAGGATATCCATGTTTAGCCAGTTTGGACATATGACAAGTTCTTCAACATTCCAACCAAACCAGGATGAACCAATATGTTGGAAGCTTGATTTGGAACCATTAATCAGTGTAGAGTGTCCATGAAGTTGAATAAATATCATAGGAGTTATGGTGAAGAAGTTATTCCACTTTCTAATCAGGATATCCATGTTTAGCCTGTTTAGACATATGGCAAGTTCTTCAAGATTTCAACCAAACCAGGATGAACCAATATGTAAGAAGCTTGATTTGGAAAAATTAATCAGTGTATAGTGTCCATGAAGTTGAATAAATATCATAGGAGTTATGTTGAAGAAGTTATTCCAATTTCTAATCAGGATATCAATGTTTAGCCTGTTTGGACACATGACAAGTTCTTCAAGATTTCAACCAAACCAGGATGAACCAATATGTAAGAATCTTGATTTGGAAAAATTAATCAGTGTAAAGTGTCCATGAAGTTGAATAAATATCATAGAAGTTATGTTGAAGAAGTTATTCCACTTTCTAATCAGGATATCCATGTTTACCTTGTTTGGACATATGGCATGTTCTTCAAGATTCCAACCAAACCAGGATGAACCAATATGTAAGAAGCTTGATTTAGAACAATTAATCAGTGTGTAGTGTCCATGAAGTTTAATAAATATCATATGAGTTATGTTGAAGAAGTTATTCCACTTTCTAATCAGGATATCCATGTTTAGCCAGTTTGGACATATGAGAAGTTCTTCAAGATTCCAACCAAACCAGGTAAGAAGCTTGATTTGGAACCATTAATCAGTGTATAGTGTCTATGAAGTTGAATAAATATCATAGGAGATATGTTGAAGAAGTTATTCCACTTTCTAATCAGGATATCCATGTTTAGCCTTTTTGGACATATGGCAAGTTCTTCAAGATTCCAACCAAACCAGGATGAACCAATATGTAAGAATCTTGATTTGGAACCATTAATCAGTGTAGATTGTCCATGAAGTTGAATAAATATCATAGGAGTTATGTTTAAGATGTTATTCAACTTTCTAATTAGGATGTCCATGTTTAAACTGTTTGGACATATGGCAAGTTCTTCAAGATTCCAACCAAACCAGGTAAGAAGCTTGATTTGGAACCATTAATCACTGTAGAGTGTCCATGAAGTTGAATAAATGTCATAGGAGTTATGTTGAAGAAGTTATTCCACTCTCTAACAAGATATCAATGTTTAGCCTGTTTGGACATATGGCACGTTCTTCAAGATTCCAACCACACTAGGATGAACCAATATGTAAGAAGCTTGATTTAGAACAATTAATGAGTTTATAGTGTCCATGAAGTTTAATAAATCTCATATGAGTTATTTTGAAGAAGTTATTCCACTTTCTAATCAGGAAATCGATGTTTCGCATGTGTGGACATATGTCAAGATCTTCAAGCTTCTAATCAAACAAAGATGAACTAATATGTAAGAAGTTTGATTTAAGACCATTAATCAGTGAAGAGTGTCCATGAAGTTGAATAAATATCATATGAGTTATGTTGATGCAAACATGGTTGAGCTAGATGACTATGCGACAAAGGATAAACCAGGATGGCTGAATGGAAAGCTTGAAGATGAACCTAAGGCTGAAATGGAGCATGCTGAGCTTATTTCTCACTCAAGTTACAATGAAGATGTGATCAGATTCGAGTTTGGACTTTTCTCTGCTGAAGACAAGATCATAAACCAATAAATTGAAGGAAGCAATGACTTGTTTGGTTTAGTATGAGCCATAACCAAATCAGCCACGAAAATCAAGTGAAGAAGTCAGCCAAAATAATTAATATTGAGTTTTCAAGACAATTTTAGTTTTAATTAAGTTTTTCTTATTTTTCTACAATTTTAGGACTTTTCCATTTCCTTCTTCTCTACTTATAATATCTTTTGTTTTCAGAAACATTATTCACTCTTTTTATCAAAAAATCTCTCTAATTTTGTGAATCCTTTGTTCATCTATGAACACTGATTGCTAAAGAGTTCATTCTCTGATTGCAAACTTGTCTTTGATCACAAACAGAGTTCATTCTCTTGATCTTAGGCACATCTACACAAGATCTGATCAGTCCATAGATAATTTCTGAAGATCACCCAATCAATCAATCCATTTCCATCTGAATCAACCCATTTGTCTCTCAAACCAGGAGATCATCCTTCATAGAATCAGGGACAAAAAGTATCCCATCATAAGGGATTCATCATATGTTGAAGAAGTTATTCCACTTTCTAATCAGGATATCCTTGTTTGGCCTCTTTGGACATATGGCAAGTTCTTCAACATTCCAATCAAACCAGGATGAACCAATATGTAAGAAGCTTGATTTGGAACCATTAATCAGTCTATACTGTCCACGAAGTTGAATAAATATCATATGAGATATGTTGAAGAAGTTATTCCACTTTCTAATCAGGATATCCATGTTTTAGCCTGTTTGGACATATGGCAAGTTCTTCAAGATTTCAACCAAAACAGGATGAATCAATATGTAAGAATCTTGATTTGAAACCATTAATCAGTGGAGAGTGTCCATGAAGTTGAATAAGTATAATAGGAGTTATGTTGAAGAAGTTATTCAACTTTCTAATCAAGATATCAATGTTTAGCATGTTTGGACATATGGCAAGTTCTTCAAGATTCCAACCAAACCAGGATAAACCAATATGTAAGAAGCTTGATTTGGAATCATTAATCAGTGGAGAGTGTCCATGAAGTTGAATAAATATCATATGAGTTATGGTGAAGAAGTTATTCCACTTTCTAATCAGGATATCCATGTTTAGCCTGTTTGGACAAATGGCAAGTTCTTCAAGATTCCAATCAAACCAGGATGAACCAATATGTAAAAAGTTTGATTTGGAACCATTAATCCGTGTATAGTGTCCATGAAGTTGAATAAATATCATAGGAGATATGTTGAAGAAGTTATTCCACTTTCTAATCAAGATATCCATGTTTAGCCTATTTGGACATATTGCAAGTTCTTCAAGATTCCAACCAAACCAGGATGAACCAATATGTATGAAGCTTGATTTGGAACCATTAATTAGTGTAGAGTATGAATCAAGTTGAATAAATACCATAGGAGTTATGTTGACGAAGTTATTCCACTTTCTAATCAAGATATTCATGTTTAGCATGTTTAGACATATGGCAAGTTCTTTAAGATTCCTATCAAACCAGGATGAACCAATATATAAGATGCTTGAGTTGGAACCATTAATCGGTGTATAGTGTCCATGAAGTTGAATAAACATCATAGGAGTTATGTTGAAGAAGTTATTCCACTTTCTAATCAGGATATCCATGTTTCGCATGTTTGGACATATGTCAAGATCTTCAAGCTTCTAATCAAACAAGTATGAATCAATATGTAAGAAGATTGATTTATAACCATTAGTCAGATGAGAGTGTCCATGAAGTTGAATAAATATCGTAGGAGTTATGTTGAAGAAGTTATTCCACTTTCTAATAAGAATATCCATGTTTAACCTGTTTGGACATATGGTAAGTTCTTCAAGATTCTAATCAAACCATGATAAATCGATTTGTAAGAAGCTTGATTTGGAACCAATAATCAGTGGAGTGTCTCCATGAAGTTGAATAAATATCATAGGAGATATGTTGAAGAAGTTATTCAACTTTTTAATCAGGATATCCATGTTTAGCCAGTTTGGACATATGGCAAGTTCTTCAACATTCCAACCAAACTAGGATGAACCAATATGTAAGAATCTTGATTTGGAACCAATAATCAGTGGAGTGTCTCCATGAAGTTTAATAAATATCATCGGAGATATGTTGAAGAAGTTATTCCACTTTCTAATCAGGATATCCATGTTTAGCCAGTTTTGACATATGGAAGTTATTTAAGATTCCAACCAAACCAGGATGAACCATTATGTAAGAAGCTTGATTTGGAACCATTAAAAAGTGTAGAGTGTCCATGAAGTTGAATAAATGTCATAGGAATTATGTTGAAGAAGTTATTCCACTTTCTAATCAGGATATCCATGTTTAGCATGTTTGGACATATGGCATGTCCTTCAAGATTTCAATCAAACCAGGATGAACCAATATGTAAGAATCTTGATTTGGAACCATTAATCAGTGTAAAGTGTCCATGAAGTTGAATAAATATCATAGGAGTTATGTTGAAGAAGTTATTCCACTTTCTAATTAGGATAGCCATGTTTAGACTGTTTGGACATATGGCAAGTTCTTCAAGATTCCAACCAAACCAGGATGAACCAATATGCAAGAAGCTTGATTTGGAACCCTTAATCAGTGTAGAGTTTCCATGAAGTTGAATAAATATCATAAGAGTTATGTTGAAGAATTTATTCCACTTTCTAATCAGAATATCCATGTTTAGCATGTTTAGACATATGGCAAGTTCTTTAAGATTCCAATCAAACCAGGATGAACCAATATATAAGAAGCTTGATTTGGAACCATTAATCAGTGTATAGTGTCCATGAAGTTGAATAAACATCATAGGAGTTATGTTGAAGAAGTTATTCCACTTTCTAATCAAGATATCAATGTTTCGCATGTTTGGACATATGTCAAGATCTTCAAGCTTCTAATCAAACAAGTATGAATCAATATGTAAGAAGATTGATTTAAAACCATTAGTCAGTGGAGAGTATCCATGAAGTTGAATAAATATCATAGGAGTTATGTTGAAGAAGTTATTTCACTTTCTAATCAGAATATCCATGTTTAGCCTGTTTGAACATATGGTAAGTTCTTCAAGATTCTAATCAAACCATGATAAATCGATTTGTAAGAAGCTTATATAGAACCAATAATCAGTGGAGTGTCTCCATGAAGTTGAATAAATATCATAGGAGATATGTTAAAGAAGTTATTCCACTTTTTAATCAGGATATCCATGTTTAGCCAGTTTGGACATATTGCAAGTTCTTCAAGATTCCAACCAAACCAGGATGAACCAATATGTAAGAAGCTTGATTTGGAACCATTAATCAGTATATAGTGTCCATGAAGTTGAATAAATATCATAGGAGTTATGTTAAAGAGGTTATTCCACTTTCTAATCAGGATATCCATGTTTAGCCTGTTTAGCCTGATGGCAAGTTCTTCAAGATTTCAACCAAACCAGGATGAATCAATATGTAAGAATCTTGATTTGAAATCATTAATCAGTGGAGAGTGTCCAGGAAGTTGAATAAATATAATAGGAGTTATGCTGAAGAAGTTATTCCACTTTCTAATCAAGATATCCATGTTTAGCCTGTTTGGACATATGGCAAGTTCTTCAAGATTCCAACCAAACCAGGATGAACCAATATGTAAGAATGTTGATTTGGACTCATTAATCAGTGGAGAGTGTCCATGAAGTTGAATAAATATCATAGGAGTTATGGTGAAGAAGTTATTCCACTTTCTAATCAGGATATCCATGTTTAGCCTGTTTGGACATATGACAAGTTCTTCAAGATTCCAATCAAACCAGGATGAACCAATATGTAAAAAGCTTGATTTGGAACCATTAATTAGTGTATAGTGTCCATGAAGTTTAATAAATATCATAGGAGATATGTTGAAGAAGTTATTCCACTTTCTAATCAAGATATCCATGTTTAGCATGTTTGGACATATTGCAAGTTCTTCAAGATTCCAACCAAACCAGGATGAACCAACATGTATGAAGCTTGATTTGGAATCATTAATTAGTGTAGAGTGTCAATCAACTTGAATAAATATCATAGGAGTTATGTTAAAGAAGTTATTCCACTTTCGAATCAGGATGTCCATGTTTAGCCTGCTTGGAAAAATGACAAGTTCTTCAAGATTCCAACAAAACCAGGATGAATCAATATGTAAGAACCTTGATTTGGAACCATTAATAAGTGGATAGTGTCCATGAAGTTGAATAAATATCATAGGAGTTATGTTGAAGAAGTTATTCCACTTTTTAATAAGGATATCCATGTTTAGCCTGTTTGGACATATGGCAAGTTCTTCAAGCTTCTAATATAACCATCATGAATCAATATGTAAGAAGCTTGATTTGGAACCAATAATCAGTGGAGTGTCTCCATGAAGTTGAATAAATATCATAGGAGATATGTTGAAGAAGTTATTCCACTTTCTCATCAGGATATCCATGTTTAGCCAGTTTGGACATATGGAAATTATTAAAGATTCCAACCAAGCCAGGATGAACCATTATGTAAGAAGCTTGATTTGGAACCATTAATCAGTGTAGAGTGTCCATGAAGTTGAATAAATGTCATAGGAGTTTTGTTGAAGAAGTTATTCCACTTTCTAATCAGGATATCCATATTCAGTATGTTTGGACATATGGCATGTTCTTCAAGATTTCAATCAAACCAGGATGAACCAATATGTAAGAATCTTGATTTGGAACCATTAATTAGTGTATAGTGTCCATGAAGTTTAATAAATATCATAAGAGATATGTTGAAGAAGTTATTCCACTTTCTAATCAAGATATCCATGTTTAGCATGTTTGGACATATTGCAAGTTCTTCAAGATTCCAACCAAACCAGGATGAACCAATATGTATGAAGCTTGATTTGGAATCATTAATTAGTGTAGAGTGTCAATCAACTTGAATAAATATCATAGGAGTTATGTTAAAGAAGTTATTCCACTTTCGAATCAGGATGTCCATGTTTAGCCTGCTTGGAAAAATGACAAGTTCTTCAAGATTCCAACCAAACCAGGATGAATCAATATGTAAGAACCTTGATTTGGAACCATTAATAAGTGGATAGTGTCCATGAAGTTGAATAAATATCATAGGAGTTATGTTGAAGAAGTTATTCCACTTTCTAATAAGGATATCCATGTTTAGCCTGTTTGGACATATGGCAAGTTCTTCAAGATTCTAATATAACCATCATGAATCAATATGTAAGAAGCTTGATTTGGAACGAATAATCAGTGGAGTGTCTCCATGAAGTTGAATAAATATCATAGGAGATATGTTGAAGAAGTTATTCCACTTTCTCATCAGGATATCTATGTTTAGCCAGTTTGGACATATGGAAATTATTAAAGATTCCAACCAAACCAGGATGAACCATTATGTAAGAAGCTTGATTTGGAACCATTAATCAGTGTAGAGTGTCCATGAAGTTTAATAAATGTCATAGGAGTTTTGTTGAAGAAGTTATTCCACTTTCTAATCAGGATATCCATATTCAGTATGTTTGGACATATGGCATGTTCTTCAAGATTTCAATCAAACCAGGATGAACCAATATGTAAGAATCTTGATTTGGAACCATTAATCAGTGTAAAGTGTCCATGAAGTTGAATAAATATCATAGGAGTTATGTTGAAGAAGTTATTCCACTTTCTAATTAGGATATCCATGTTTAGACTGTTTGGACATATGACAAGTTCTTCAAGATTCCAACCAAATCAGGATGAACCAATATGTAAGAAGCTTGATTTGTGATGAATTCCTTAAGATGAGATCCTTTTTGTCGCTAATTCTATGAAGGATGATCTTCTGGTTTGAGAGATAAAGGAATGAATCTGATGAAGATGGTCGATGATTGATTGGGGTTTCTTCAGAAAGGATCTATGGATTGATCAGATCCTATGTAGAATTGTCTAGATCAAGAGAATGAACTCTGGGTATGAGATCAAAGACAAGTTTTGCTTGCAGAGAATGAACTCCTAGCAATCAGTGTTCACAGATGAACAAAGGATTCACAAGTTTAGAGAGAATTTTGATAAAAAAGTGAATAATATTTCTGAAACAAAAGAGAGTTTAAGTAGAGAAGAAGAAAATGAAAAGTCCTAAAATTGTAGAAAAATAAGAAAGACTTAATTAAAACTAAAATTGTCTTGAAAACTCAATAATAATTATTTTGGCTGACTTCTTCACTTGATTTTCATGGCTAATTTGGTTTATGGCTTATACTAAACCAAGAAAGTCATTGCTTCCTTGAATTTCCTGGTTTGTGATCTTGTCTTGAGCTGAGAAAAGTCCAAACTCGAATCTGATCACATCTTTTCTTTAACTTAAGTGAGAAATAAGCTCAGCATGCTACATTCCAGCCTTAGGTTCATCTTCAAGCTTTCCATTCAGCCATCCCGGTTTATCCTTTGTCGCATAGTCATCTAGCTCAACCATGGTTGCATCATCCCCTCCTCCTTTGAAAAGATTTGTCCTCAAATCTGTATCTCCTACATCAAAAAGAAACAAGTAAGAAGAAGACAAATGATCAAGAAAATAAGCATGAAAAAAACATCAAAGTAAGGTTTTGGACAGAAACTTCCTTGGAATTTTGAATCCATTTTCCTCAAGTACTTCCACCTTCAAATCTCAGACTTATAAGATATACATTTGCTATTGTTCCTTGCAATCCTCTGAGACTCCTCCTGCTGTTCATGGATACTCAAAACAGAGACTAGAAATCCAGTGTCATATAGGAAAAACATGTTCTTAATCTGATCAATAACCAAGCATTTCTTTCTGAGAACATGTTGTATTTGTTTCAGACTTTTAAGATACACATCAAAGTAAGTATTGTAAACCAGAATGGTATCAAAGCACTCAATAACATAGAACAACTTCAATTTGTGCCTAACTTTCTGAGAATCATTTAGCAAAGACTCAGCATGTTTATCAAAGAATGTATTATAAACCAGAATATCATCAAAGCTCAAAATAACACTACTCTTCAAGCATGATCTCAAAACAAACCAAGATTTACCAGTTTTAGAACAAACATGAGCAAGTTTCAAATCAGAATCAAGAACAAACTCTGTTTCAGCCCTAAGTGCTTTCAGTTCCTGAAACTTTCTAGGTTCGCTCATGGCATAAGCAGATGCAAACAAATCACCAGGGACAAGTTTATGCTTAGAACAATTCAGAATAAAACCATTTTCTTTGAAAACAAATGAATCAAACAATTTTCTAGAACAGAAAACAGGCTGTTGTAGAACTTGTTCTAGTGACTTTTCAGGATGATCAAGGCTTCTGTTATGTTTCATAAACTGCTCAAGACTCAAAATATGATCAAAATTGATGTCATTAACACAATGAAAATGTTTTTGATCAGAGAGTTTATCAGGTTCAAACACTTTAAGAGAATTAATCATGTTATCAAAAACAGAGTTTGAAACACAAAATTCTTTTACTTTTTCTAAACCAAAACGTTTGACATCACTGGAACTAACCTTAACAAACATTTGAGGCAGAGAATTAATCAGATCAAATCCCTTACAGTTCTCTTGAGAATTTAAAGAGAATGACTTAGCATTTGTTTCTGCTTCAATGTTGGGCTGCTCCAACTCTTCTTCTGGTGGTGAACTCTTTTGTGCTTCTTCTGATAGGTTTTCTTCTAAGACCTGAGATACTAAATCAAGGCTACTCGGTTGCACCGGTTCAATACAGGTTAGTTCATCACAAGCACTACTGATAAAATTTTCAGATTGAGAAGAGAAAAGAGAGAACTCATTTTCTGTCTTAGTTTCTTCTATTACCTTAGATGGCTCTGTTTTCAGCTCTTGGATGATCTGCTCCTGCTTGCTGCAACTCATTGGGTCAGTAACCTTTGAGGAAGGTTGTGTGGATGGTCTAACACTCTGGTCTTTTGCAAACTCCTTGATTACTTGTTGTGCAATCCTTTTAAAATTATCTTGAAACAAATTGTTGTGCAAATAATCAAATTCTGCTTGTTGTTTCTGAGAATTCTTTATGGGATCACGACCAAAGCAAACGCCTTTCTCTTCTCTGGCATATCTAGGATGTTCTCTGCTCCTCCTAATTGGTTCCTCTTGTGATGCAACCATGGTTGAACCAACTGACTATTCAACAAAGGATAAACCGGGATGGCTGAATGGAAAGCTTGAAGATGAACCTAAGGCTGGAATGGAGCATGCTGAGCTTATTTCTCACTCAAGTTACAATGAAGATGTGATCAGATTCGAGTTTGGACTTTTCTCAGCTCAAGACAAGATCAGAAACCAAGAAATTAAAGGAAGCAATGACTTGCTTGGTTTAGTATGAGCCAGAACCAAATCAGCCAAGAAAATCAAGTGAAGAAGTCAGCCTAAATAATTAATATTGAGTTTTCAAAACAATTCTTGTTTTAATTAAGTTTTTCTTATTTTTCTTATTTTAGGACTTTTCAATTTCTTCTTCTCTACTTAAACTCTCTTTTGTTTCAGAAACAATTATTCACCTTTTTATCAAAAAAACTCTCTCTAAACTTGTGAATCCCTTGTTCATCATATGAACATTGATTGCTAAGGAGTTCATTCTCCAATTGCATCTTGTTTGTGATTGAAATCAGAGTTCATTCTCTTGATCACTAACACATCTATACAAGATTTGATAAGTCCATAGATCATTTCTAAAGATCATCCAATCAACCCATCCATCATCATCAAAATCAATCCATATTTCTCTCAAACCACCAGATTTCCTTCAAAAGAATCAGGGACAAAAGGATCTCCTCATAAGGGATTCATCAAGTGGTATCATAGCAGATTTGAAGGCTCTTGATCTGGGTTTGAATCTGAAACTCAAAAAAATCTGGGTTTGATTTTGAAACTTTTGATTTCTTCTCTTTGTTTTGGAGAATCTGTTTTCTATTCTCTGTTTCTCATAAAGCTCTTATCTTTCTATTTGTATAATCTGCAAGAGGGCCAACAAGATTTAAAAAAAAAAAGAAAAAAAAAAAAAATCTTGAAAAGTTGAAGAGAAATCCAACTTGGCTGAAGAGAAATCCAGCTCTCGTGGTAAAGCCTCTTTCAAACCAAAATCTTGCAATCTTTTTATCTCTTTCTTCTATTTTGGGGTTGGGGAATTGATCTCTAAAGCTTGATCTTTGTTTGTTGCTGGGCTACTGGATTCACAGAGAAAACTCACTGAAAAATCAGAGAGAAACACTTGAGAGAAGAGAGGCTTTGGCTATTCATATATGTGCTAACTTTTCTTGTTGAGATTGTAACAGGAAACCATGGCTGGAGATGTCTGTAAAAGAAAAGAGACACCAACTGTAAAATTGAATAAATTGCAGATGGAATCAATGGTGTCTGAGATCATGAAAAGAATGAAAAAGACTGATCTTTTACACAAGAAACCTGCTGATGATTTCTTTGGTAATGTTCCTCAGGTTCAAAAGGATACTAAGATCAAAAGTGTTGAGTCTAAGCAAAGACATGAGATGGAAATACACTGAAGCTGATGAAGAAGCTAAGGCAATCAGGAAGAAGGATTATAAGGTCATCCGTACAACCTAAGCTTGTGTGACTTACCTTGGCTTGGAATGCAAGCAACTGGATAAGAAGTATTTAATTACCTTGTCTAAGTAACCAGAAGCAATGGGAATTTGAAATGAAGTAGTAAGGAGCTGCTGGGAGCAAGTTGACAAGAGGTGATCACATGTGAAGGTTAAGGAGGAGAGAGAGAGATCAGACATTTCACTATCATCCTGCTGGTCCTGCCATCCTGCTGGTCCTGCCATCCTGCTGGTCCTGCCCCTGCTGGTTCTGCCCCTGCTGGTTCTGATCCTGCTGGTTCTGACCCTTTTGTCCTACTTCACCAGCAATAGTTTATTATATTAGCTTGTCAAGTTGTTCAGATTGTTTCCGTTTAAAAGGGTGTGTAAGTTGTTTCCAAATGAATTAAGGAAATGAGTTTCCTCTTTCTCTATTCTCCATTTTCGAAATCCCTCTCTCTCTCTCTCTTAGTTCTTCATGTTCTTCATCTGATTCTCATTAAAATTTCATGGTATCAGAGCAAGTTTGCTCCTGAAACCTCATTCTCTTCATTATTCTCTACATATTCTCAGTATACTTCCGCAAATCTATATTTAAACACTCTGAATACTTTTCAAAATTTTCTTTTTCACACTTTTCTGGAGCTGTTCTTGCTGTTCTTGAGCAGTTCTTGATGGATATGGGAGAAAACTCAAAAATGGTGATGATTCCAGTTACTCTTAAGGGAGCTAACTATCTACTGTGGGCAAGGCTTGCTAAAACAGATCTTGGAGGCAGAGGACTCTGGGAGGTTGTTGAAGAAGGCAAGAACCCAAAGAAGACCATCCTAGGAGAGGATGGCAAAGAAGTTATTGTTGCTGATACTGGTGACAAGAAAAGAGGTCAGGAGGACCTCATGGTGTTGTCTATCATCCAAAACAGCCTTGAATCCTCAATCTTGGAAGCTTACTCCTACTGTGAAACT